>BQKZ01016420.1:0-16990 GCA_036244855.1 Temnopleurus reevesii | reverse complement strand
AATATTTTAGCAAATTTAGCAAAAATAAACCACCCACAACGATTTCTGCTTAAATAACAAAGCATTAAGGACGGATTTGTACTGTATGAAATGTTGTCATTATTATTATCATTTGACATTTTCATTGTGCTGATTGGGAAAGTCGTAAACGTACCTAGAGGCCTGCTCTATTTGTCAAGATACGTAGATGAAGGCTTCAAAGATAATGTGGGTTGAATTGTAAATACTTGAAAACTTTATCACACTATGTTGATAGATCAAGTGGCTTTGATGAACGCAATACCATTATGCCACTGGTACATTAATATTGTACCACTCAATCTGGTGACACAGTTTTCCTCATGATCTTGGCACTCACTTTAAAATGTAATTAAAGTGAATCTTTGAACTATTATTTAGATTTTACAGGGGTAAAACATGGAAGCATTTACACTAAGCTGCAAAATTAGGGCTCATTATTATATATGTGTACATGTAAATCAATTGTTATGCAAGGTTTTATATTTCTGGAAATCCCAAACACCAAATACACTGATCTTTATCTCAATATGAGTGATTTCAGTTTACTACATGTCTCTGGCTCAACTACACATCCTGAAAAGTGAACAAGAGTTGAGAAACAGGCGGATTTGCTTATTGATGCAAACTTTATGCGTACTTTAAATGCAAAGGAAGTTTTTGACAACCCAAAAGCTTGCACAGAGCTTGCCCGATATATCATCAAGTAATGTATGCAAATTGGATTCGAAGTATTGCTATTCAATTCTTACTATAAACTGGTTCAAGAGATACAACATAACTGCTTTAGTAGGCATGAGACACTCATAAATGTTTAATCTTTAAGTAAACTGGCCTATTAAAAGTGATCCAAACTTTTTTTTAGTACAAGTGGATGAACAAAACCCTTCATCTCATCGCAAAAAGCTCCTACAACAGTCAAGTAGCACATTTTGTATTTTATTTTTGTACTCTTAATTTAAAGTTTTTAATACATCAACAGCACACTAGGTACATTGGTATATATGTTGAAAAGGCTTTGAAAGAAATAGAAAAAGAAATATATCTCTATTCATGGTGTTCAATAGCTAAATATTACAGAAGTAATGTACCATGTGTGTGCATGAGGAAAAGATTGTCGGACATACCATATGGTATCCAATGCATTTAGCAGTTAATGATTAAACAGTAAGTCCTCTGAATCGGAAACATAATCATGCACATACCTATTGATCTATGTACGAACGATCATAGAATAGGAACACCAGTTAGATATTAAAGGCAATGGCTTCTTCATGTCAGTATCAATAAAATTAAAGATAGTTTAGGTTCTTTTCTTGATGGGCCATTATTCACGTTTAGAATTATGTATCGATTTGTCTCATTTTAGGATGTGTCAACTTCTTGTAAACATTTCCATGGTTACGTAGATAGCATCCAAGGGTGTTCAAAAGACAAGGTCGTTTCGTCACTCGTTAAGCCTTGATCTCGCAATGATATAGGCCATTTATATCATTAATTATATTTTCGTTGCCTTGACAGCTATACGTACTTGCAGTTTCCAAAGTCCAAAGTTAAAGATAAGGTACACGTAAGAAGTTCCAATAATGAAGATTCTCATTAAAACTTTTAACCAAGTCAGTTCTGAAGATAATACATAAGCCATTAGTTAGGTTACGCATTGGAAGCTCTTCAAAATTTAATTGATTTTTCAGATGTAAATTGCTCTTCTTCATCTGTTATTATGTGGCAAAAAGCCAGGAGTCTAAAGTAAAGTAAAAGATAAAACTTGCTTCGTCAGATCTGTATCTTGAAAGTTTAAGTATTCATGTTTAGACTCGTATCAGGCCTTTCAGGCTTTTCATATGAAAATAAAGCAATTTAATAAACATGTTTTATTCCTTGTAAGAAATCTTTAAAAAGTATCCTCATTCTTTTGGATGGTGTTCATTTTCAAGGAGTACATTGCATAAAACATTGTCAATGAGTACATTGTATGAAACAATGTATTTTAATTATCATTAAATCACTTGTAAACATGTATGATCATTATCAGTATTAAAGTTTGGTCAACAAAATGCACAAGATTATCTTGTTACAATATTGATAATGATCAAGGAGCATAGAATGTCAAACATCTTACGCATCCTCCATTAATGTCATTGATCTCATCACTCATTTTAAATGTAAGCCTTTTTTTTTTGCTCTGCTTTTTCAGTAATAGAAATGATGTAAGGCTTAAATTTGATAAGACAATCTGCATACAAGCTCCCCGTTGGTATTACGTTTTGCCTTTTTCTATAAATATGTGGTATATTGATAAATTACATTCATATTGACAAAACGTACACTACTCAAGAAAAAAAGTTAGCTATCACTTCATATTTTTTTTAATTCAGTATGTGTAGTGGAGCGAGATACATGTAGGCCTACATCATGCAACATCTGTAATCACTCGTGTGTAAAATTATTCCAGTGTGTTTGAAAACATGCAAAACAGTGTTGTTGTTTTTTAATTTAGCAACCTTGTATGTGTGATGTCCATTCGATAGTGATCCCTCACACTTTTTGTCTGGTGTCTATTGCATCATTGTTATCATTTTGACAGAAAATAATAAATAATAATAATGAATGGCTTTTATATAGCGCTTATCAAATCTTTATGAAGAATTTTCTAAGCGCTTTACAATTGCAGCATTATTACCCTGGCTTTAGCCCGGCAGCCACTTCATTAGCGCCCTGGGCGTTTCAAGGAATGAATATTCCTACCAGGTACCCATTCACCTCACCTGGGTTGAGTGCAGCACAATGTGGATGAATTTCTTGCTGAAGGAAATTAANTACTATTTAACGTAACATATTCTGCCAAAGTTGTCAACTCAAGAGAGGTGGAAATACAAATATTGATAAGTCATTAAGTTTTGTCTTTTGAACGGATTATCTGATTTTGCTCAAATTTGTTCATATTATTTTTATTCATTCCCTGACAGCACATCAATTTCCGGGGGAAGCTCTAAATATGATAACCTTAGTCAGCCTAATTATCCGAAGTAGCCAATTTTTACATCATGACATAATACCTGTAATTAAAGTCAAAGTTTTTCAAACAATTATGACCGTACATCTGAGGCTGACCCTTGATTTCAGTTTTTGTTTGCATTTTATAAATTTCGACCCATGAACAGTTTGTAAAGCAATAGAAAGCAGGGTTGACTATGCATGATGGTTGTATGTATTTACAGGAAGTTCCTAGAGAATAAGCAGGAAAAGATTTTCATGTGACCATAGGCACCACAAAAATATTTGATTAGCTAGGTACATAGTGTTCAGGGTTTTGTTTTTTTCACTTTTTGTGTTTTTTTTTTTTTGTTCTTATCTGTTACTATGAGCTGTATTTTGTACGTTCTAAGGAGGTGTTGCTACTTGTAGAAAGTTGCAATTGATCACAAGTTACAGTTGGTTGCATCTTGTTGCTGTAGAAGTGCAGGCAGCATTGGAATGAAACTGCACATTGCAAGTGGTTCAAATTAAATTTCCCTATCCTGTATGCAGCAGCGAATGACCTGCTGATACTGACATTGGGCCTTTCATACTGTATGGAACATCTAAATATTTTGGATCTGCATGTACAAAGTACAAAACATTGTTAGAAATCGTAAATTTGCACTACGTGTGTGCAAGCAAGCATGAATCTAAGCATGGATTACTAATTTCAGCAAATGTCTGTGTCCCAAAGAAAAGACTTACAGCTAAACAAACATCCCTATACCACCTAAAATGAAGGAAATTAAAAATTCTGTGTCTAAATGTAGGAAAGCAATGATGTTCATTATATACAGATGTATGGGAAGTCAATGTTCCAAGATTGAGAAGCAAAATATTTAGAGTGCCACCTTTGTTCAGATTCAGATGGCTGGATGCAATAGAGAGAATTGCACCTTTCTGTCATAACCCCCTTCCCCCGAATGTTCTCACCACCATGCACTCTTTTGGGGGCAAAAGTACTGTTTCCCTCCCAGATGTAGTATTATTTTTTCCATCAAGGTTGCTATCACTGTGATTGTGATTGCAGGAAGTTGTGGGAGAAGGAACAGGAAGAAGCTCTCAAAATTTTTTGTTTAAATTTCATTCGATTGTGATTGAAAATTTTGAGGTAAAAGTATATTACAGGAGGCGATTGCTGCCACTTTAAAAACAAATCTGAGAACAAACCATTAATTTGCTATAAATAGGGAGTTCCTTTAAAATCAAATTCTCACAGGGTAGCATGCATACAGGTATAATTGAGATTAAATTTTGTGAAATAAATGTCATCTTATGATAAAATCTACATGTACATGTGCGTGTGCGTAGATATATAGCATACCAATAGATCTGTGAACTGTCATACAAATATAGGACTGATGTGTATGAGTGCAGTTAATAATCGGAATCCCCATCATTTGCATTGGCAGTGATTTACTATTGAAATGCATGCTATTACTCTGCTAGCACGTGTTCCAGTGTGATTGTGGCCATTGCGATTTGATACAACCTTTCTAATTTGTGTGCCGGTTCATAATACCAGGTGATAAAATCCAATTTCTGCAGATAGAATCACACAATATTTTTTTTTTACAGTTTCTAAATTTATTTAACTTGTAAATTCCCTTTTCTTCTCTTTTCTGATTAGATTGTGACAGCAGCAAATTCAACATATATTCATGAAGATGGCTACTGCATGTGGTATGACCAGTGCGGCACTGACCCAACAACCCATAAATCACTAAACTGCCTCTACAACAAACCTGCCAAGGTTCTTGATGACCCAGAGGGACTTGAGATCCTGGAGCAACTCTGTCCGCAGATTTTGGCTCCTAATGGGTCTGAAACCAAGACATGCTGTTCGACTTCCCAACTGCGGACTTTCCGAGATAACATGAAGGTTCCGGATGAGACGATGAGCAGGTGTCCGTCCTGTTACACTAATCTGGTTAATATCTATTGCTACATGACGTGCAGTCCTGACCAGAGTAAGTGGGTCAATGCCTCCAAGACTACACCTTACCCCCCACCGACGTTCCCGCCACCTGTGGCATCTGGCAACGAGATTCAAACTACGGAAGCTCAAACCGTCGAAGCCGGTCAGGTTAGCATCACAGAGATCGACTATTACATCGTGAACGAAACGGCTCAGGCGATGTACGACTCCTGCAAGAACGTCAACTTCCCCAGCAGCAACACCAAAGTTCTTTCGCTCTACTGCGGGTCATACGGAGCTGCGCACTGTACCGCGCAACGCTGGTTAGACTTCATGGGAGACAAGGACAACCAACAGACACCCTTCCAGATCAATTTCCACCTTGGTGGAGCACCGAAAACCATGGATCCTATGGACACAAGAGTGTTCGCATGCAACGAATCAACCAGCAACAAAACACAACCATGCAGCTGTCAAGACTGCCCGCCAAGCTGCCCTCCAACACCTCCTCTGCCCCCACCACCTCCTCCATTCCTTATCGCTGGAATCGACGGATACGTCTTTATATTTTCCATCGCCTACGCTGTCTTCGTCGTCATCTTTCTCCTCCTCAACGCTCTCTGTCTTGCCCTTACGAAGAAAGGTGAAAACCTGAGCGAGTGCTGCGACGAGAACTCAACGGCGATCAACTCCGTTAACGAGGAGGCGAAGCGTGAGATCTCGGAGGATGAGGTCAACTGCAAGGCTTCCTGTGGTGTGGCTTTCCAGAGGCTCATTGAACTTGGCTTCAGGTGTCTGGGAACATTCGTCGCTGGGCATCCATTTATTGTACTCATCGTGGGTCTCATGGTCGTCACAGCAATGTCTGCAGGTTTCGTACGTTTGCAGGTAAGGATTAAATATCAGATATCCATTTTCCTTGACAATTTGAATAGACTAGGGTTATGTTTCGTAAAGCCATAGGTAGATCTACACACAAATCTCTATTAATCACTGGTGACCACTATTTAGGTACGATCTGGCGCCAGGAGGCATCATTTAGTGCAGGAAAGGTCACCAGTCATTTGGAGAGTCATTCAAAGTTCTACCAACAGTTTTATGAAACACAACCCAGTTCAAAAATTTATGCAAATTGTATGACTACCCAAAACACAACTTTAGGTTGTTTTTTAAAACCAAAAAACAACTTGTCTGAGGCTTGTTCGACATACATGTAGTGCACAACTAATGCTTGCAAAATGTATTCTAAGTATTTAGTCCAATTGTTGCAGGTTTAAAGAACACCAGGGGGTTGTTTTATCAAGATTTGTCGCATAGACAATTAGTTAGCGCTGACAAATTCCTTGATTGTGATTGGATGAAAAGCGCTATCTTTGACAGTTGCTATGGGAACTGTCTGTAAATGACTCCTTGTCGTTGCGACAAATTTTGATGAAACATCCCCCTGGTAACTGCATATAGATGATTTTTGTTTGTAAATTAATAGTGAATGGGTATATTATCTACATGACTAGACACAACATTAATGATATGTACTACACTGCTATGATTTTTGCAATGAGTGGTCATTTTGGAATGAAAGGACAAAAGTTGCCTTGAATTTAGATCACACACATACTTACAATCTGTCTTTGAATTTTAGAAAATTTGCCATCAATCTAATAATCAGTGTTAAACCAAATGGGCCCCATATTGATGCTTTAACTTAGTTTTGGTTATTATCAATCATCTAAAATTACCTTTTACAATAATTGTCTAAAAAATCATATTTTTGGCATGAAAAAGTAGTACACAACCTGTAAATCAAATTGAGTTCCTTTGAACCAGATCATGACAGATCAATTGTTATCAATCATGTAAAATTATACAACAATTATCTAAGAAGATCATATTTCTGGCATGAAAACGCAGTACACAACCTATCAATCAAATTTATTTCATTTGTACTAGATCACGACTGATCAATTGTTATCAATCATGTGAAATTATCTTCTACAACAATTATCTTTTGGGCATAAAAAAGCAGTACACAACCTTCAATCAATTTGATTTCATTTGTACTAGATCACAACCGATCCAGTAGAGCTCTGGTCACCACCCACCAGCAAGTCCCGTCTCGATAAAGACTATTTTGATGAGCATTTTGGGCCCTTCTACAGAACAGAGCAAATCATCATCACTGCACCTAATTTTGGACCGTACAATGTAACAAGAGACTATCCTGTCCATTCGGTCAGGGAATATTCTGGGATTCTTGAGAAGGACCTCCTGCATCAGGTAAAAAAAAAATTAAATTAAAAAGAAACTCATTTACTTTTGAAGATTTGTCCAATATACGGTATGTAGAATGCTAAATAACAAAATGATGCAATAATTATATTTGTGCAATATTAAAGTTGTATCTCACAACATTTTCGGAAATATAAACTGTTCTGGAAGGTGCATGAAGTCAAAATTAAAATATGAATAATGAAACAGCTGAAGAAAAGTGAAAGAGAGCATGATAACCATAACCATACTCTCAGCCGTTCACTCGTGAGTAAAGCTTTGAATTGTTACGAAAATGCACCTCATGCATATCCCGGAGCAGTTTACATCTCTGCATTCTTATACATTTTCCTCGATGTCAGAGTTTTCATTTGCTACCCACTTTAGAATAACGTGATTCTCTGTTGGAAGTAGGATTAGGATATTTTAAGTGACCAAATACACTGTTTCATTGTATTTCTAAATGGAATAATTTCACTTTCCACATTTGATTTAATAGCAGTTTTAGACTTTGTGAAAACACTGTCAACACTTTACAGTATGGTTCTATGTGAAAAAAAGTAGCTAAACAATAAATCTTTTGTGTAGCAATTATGCTGAAATGAATAGCAAATTGCAATGCGATGCCAGGAAAATTATTCACTGTTTCTCTGTTGTAAAGATTCTCGAACTCCAAGATTCGGTGGTGAAGCTGAATGTGTCATATGGCAACGGCAGCTTTGTGACCCTGGAAGACATCTGCTACGCGCCCCTTGCTCCGGAGAACTCCAACTGCGTGATTGAGAGTGTGCTCAATTACTTCCAGAACAATCCCGACTCGTTGGACAAGGTTGCGACTGATCCCTCCGGATGGATGGTAGCGGCAGATTACCATGAACATATTATGTCTTGTGCTGGGTAAGGATATGCATTGCCATTTTAATGTCTGTATGATTGTATTTGCAATTGTATTTTTGTCACCAAAAATTATAGAAATAGAAAATTTCTTGGTATTTCTTGGTATTGAAATAAAAATTAGAAATATCAAAAATTGAAATGTAAACATTCAAAATTGAATGAGAAATGTACAAATTAAGAGGAATCAAAGGGGAAAAATATTCAGTCCTTCTCATAAAAATTTGAAGTTGTAAAAAGTTGGTCATGTCTAACTCAGAACTGATTGAGTTGACTTCCCAACCAATTTTTTGTAGCTTCAATGCAGTGAAAAATCATGATAAATACCAGGAAGATAAATATTATTTTTATGCAATATGGCAGGTCTGTATCTGGACATAAAAAATAGAATGAACACTGAAAGCAAAATTTCATTTAATTGCTGCATTATTGAATTATACATCTTCTTTTTATGTTTCCTATACGTACTTCCAGCGAGCAAATTGTTTGGGGCCTCAGATTCCATTTATGCTATTGTTATGATTTTGTTTATTTGGATGCTTTTGTATTCTGAATCTTAGTCTTTATTTTAAATTTTTTTAAAATAAATATAGGGCACCAGCATCACTGAATGATACCACAGCATTACACACACCATGTATGGGCTCCTATGGTGGCCCTGTCTTTCCGTGGACAGCGTTGGGTGGATACGAAGGTAAAGAATAATTTTGTTTCAATTCCATCCATGTCAGTTTATTTCATTTTTTAAGCTTTCTGCAGATTTATGTTCAATTCAATGTCTGTGAAATTGAAATTCATCAGAGATTTCATTCACATTTGTTTTGAGGTCATGCAATAAAATTTGATTTACCAAATAGAAAGAATCATGAATACTCAAAGTGTTTGATTTTTTTTCATCTTTAGACATAGTGTGTATTTCCCTGTAATATTGAAATAGCTCTTTCTGTCATTAAGAATTCATGGGATAATGATGTTTGCAAATCTATAATCGTATATTCTTTCTTCAACCCCTCCCCTATTTAGGGAAGGGGAGGGGGCACATTCAATATTCAATTAAAGGTTGTACCTACCATTTTCTCATATTTTTCCCCTCTGGCATGACTATTATTATATTTAGAGGGTGCTGCTAGATAGGTCCAATCAATTGAAAGGTGCAATTGCAAATGCATATCAACTGATTCGTAGTTAATTTGCAATCATTCACAACTTTCTCGCAACAACCCCATTGAGTGATACATAGCATTTACTGATCTCTCTCCCTTTCCCTCCCTCTCTCTCTCTCTCTTTCAGGAGATGAGTTTAACATGGCCGACGTTCTCATCATCACTTTCCCTGTTGTCAACTACATTACCGGAGATCCCAGACTAGAGAAAGCTATGGCCTGGGAAAGCGCTTATATCGACTTGCTTAAGACTTACAACAACTCCAACTTTACCATTGCATTCCAGGCCGAGGTAGGTTTATTTCCTGTCTTAATGGCAATTGAAGTAAAAAAAAAAGAACTTGAGCTTTCGATCCTAGCAGAATCTTAATCATAAGCAAAATGAAAGAGAAATGAAGTGAACATATAGAAAAAACATATATAGAAAAAGCTAAACAGGGAGGTGGGGAGAGAAAGGCAATTTATAATATTGTCAAGAACTGAAATGAAATACTGCTTCAGTTAATGGTATACCGTATAAGCTGGAATTTTTGTGATGGTTTTTATTTTTGCGAACCTCGCGAAAATTTCCACTCGGTTTGATGCAAATTCGTATGCATACAAACACTATCAAAAATTCAAAATTAACAACATGCTAAAATGTCAGAATGGTCCCGAAACGCTGAAATATCTGCATGCGAAAATATTGTCTTATACAATACTCAACATTTCAAACCTTTGGCTGAAACAGGAATTGTGGGAATTTGCAAAGTTTATTGAAATTATGTATATAAAGATATACCCACTAAACATTGGTAGATGTATACTAAAAGCTAAAAACGTAATGATATTGAATTTAGAAGAGGCTGTGGAGAAAAATCCTGTTTTCATGACAAGGACATTTTTTAATGAAATGTTCATACTTCAAATTCATTCTTACATCTTTTTCCAGCGATCTGTTGAAGATGAGATCAATCGGGAGAGTAGATCGGATGTTTTTACCATTGCACTGAGCTACATCTTTATGTTCGCCTATGTGACCTTTGCCCTGGGTCAAGTCAACAGCTGCTCAAGGTTGTTGGTGAGTAATAAGCTTCCTGTATCTGTGTGTGCGTATTTGTGTGTGTGTTTGTGCCTGTATTTATATGTCTGTCTGTGTGAGGTTATCAGGGAGATCAAATCTATTGCCCTTCCGGCTACCCTTAAGCTACATTGCACTCACATCATCTTCATCATGATCTATGTGACCTTTGCCCTGGGTCAGGTCAACAGCTGCGCAAGGTTGTTCGTGAGTAATAAGCTTCCTGTATCCGTGTGTGCGTATGTGTGTGTATTTGTGCCTGTGTTTGTATGTCTGTCTGTGAGGTTAGCATGGAGATAAAATCGGATGCCTTTATCATTGCACTCATAATATTTGTCATGTCGTTTGTGACCTTTGCCCTGGGTCAGGTCAACAGAGTTCTGTGCAAGGTTGTTGGCGATTAAGGGGCTTTCTTCTCTTTGTGCGTGAAAGTGTGTGTTTCTGTTTGTGTGTCTGTATTTGAAATCAATTTATAGAGCAGATTAGATGTCCTTACCATTATACAATATCTTTATTTTTGCCCTTGCGACCATTGCCTTAGGTCAGGTCAACAACTGTACTAGGCAGTGGTTAGTAACGACCTTCCTGTGTTTGTGTTTATTTGTTTGTGCATTTGACAGGGAATTTCCAGACAGTGACTGGAAAGTATCTCCTAGTTTTTGATGAAAATTCTTTCTGTGATAGAAACTTAAATGCTATAGAATCAACATTATTCTGCACCTATCTGGCTTTCAACAATTTTGATACATGTACATCGATCCTCTGTCTTTCAATCCGTCTTTTCACCCACTGATGGCAATAAATAAAATGTTTATAGCAATCTGCTGACCAATACTTTATGTGAATGGATTATTATCTCTATAATAAATACATTTACAATCTCTGTAAGTGTACAAATATGTTTGGCATTATATTGCACAATTAATGGACTGTGCATATAAACTTCTGACTATTTCATTAAAGTCTGCAATCCTTATATTGCATGAGTCACATGACCATAGTTTGATTGTCACACCATCAGTTGTCAAATTGGGTTTGTATTTTATGGTGTAAACTTTACACCCATCATGCATTCTGATACCAGTTGAGCTAATTGCCATGTAATTCTGAATGAGCTACATGCAGAATTTCACAGTGGTCTTACTTTGCTAAATTTACTGCAATTAATTTGCCAGCATTTTCACTCATTCCCAGACTCTGAAAATGTTGGCAAAATTTTCTCCAACAGTAGGCAACATACTCTTCACTCAACAATTGGTTAATATGTGTCCAATTTACAATTTACACATAAAAGTTGGGCCTATTGAAACCAATAGTTGTGCCTATTGAAACCAATAGTTGTGTAAAATTTGTCCACTTTCAATGGTTGAATTTTGAAATTTGCACCAGAAATTGGCTTCAACTTGAAATTGCTCTCAATTTTTTTGAAGTAGCATTCTCTAAATACAGATGATATTTGCACCCCACCCTTGGCATTAAATTTCTTCTGCAAGAAATTCATCCTTCTATGTTTATACTTGAATGGATACTAATAGAAAGAAATTCCTGAAATGCACAGATGTACCAAATGCAAAGCTAATTTATTGGCCTGTATAAGTTTTAGCGATTTCNGCTCACATCGCAGATATACCTAGCAGCCCAGACTGCAGAGTAGTAAGTCTAGAGTTGTTGCTTGAAAGTTGTGATTGGTTATAATTTCCAGTAGATTGCCAGTTGATTGCCAATGACATTCATGTTCCTTGTTCATTTCCTTAAATGCAAAGACCGTATGCCAATCGATGCTGATTAATGTTGATATGCTCTGAAATTCATCACTTTTTTCTCACAGTACAGTTCATGAAAAAAAAAAGAGTCAATCTTGTACAGCTAAATCTGCCATACTTATAGAAAGCACATTCATATTATTTTAATGAATAGGTTATAGTTTTCATACCAAACCATATATAATATTTTATACTATCTTGACAGGTTTGACTCCTGTAAATTCTACTTTTTGTTGTAATTGCTAATAAGGTCTTGACTAAAATCCAAGATAATATTGCAATGGAATATGAAAGGTGACTGTTAATGTTCACCAATCGGTATATCAATTCAAATAAATATTTTTAGGAAAATAATATTTTTTTGACTAAGTGATAAACAAAATCCGGACCAATCCATAGCATATGGAATCGGTTATAATGAAATATTGCCTAGAATAGTGTACAAAGAAAAATTGAATAATGATTCTGTCGTGAGACAAATATATTGTGACCATTTCTACAGGCATGAGGGAGATGGCAGGTCTATATCTATTCTGGGAAAGTAATTGCTTGCTTGCTTGGATTCCTTTGTTTCCATTAATAGCTCAAGAATAGCACACCCCTCATCCTCATGGATGGACGACTTCTTTGATTGGGTAAAACCTAGCGGAGAGCTCACTTGCTGCAGACTCAATGATAAAACAGGGGACTTCTGTCCATCAACTGGTAAGTCTTTGCTCAGTAAACATCCCTCTCCCCAAGAAAAAAGTATTGTGCCAACAATTGATCCACTGATAAATCTTTATGATTGAGGAACGTGCTACAATCATTTTGTCAATATAAATAAACCTGACTTTGTATGTTTTGTACAGTNCACATCTATCGAAGGACAGAACAAGATATGCGGAGGCACTGGGTGTAATGATAACTCACTCACATCGCAGATATACCTAGCAGCCCAGACTGCAGAATAGTAAGTCTTGAGTTGTTGCTAGAAAGTTGTGATTGGTTATAATTTCCAGTAGATTGCCAGTTGATTGCCAACGACCAATAATATTCCTGTTCCTTGTGCATTTTCTCAAATGCAAAGACCATATGCTAATCGATGCTCATTATTGTTTTTTGTCTGAAATTCATCGCATATTTCTCACAATACAGCTCATTTCAAAGAAAGTCGATCTCACACATCTAAGCAGTGATAATTTGATTCCGATAATGAAGTATGTGGTATTTATAGAAAGTACATGTATATATTATTTTAATTGAGCAGGGCTAAATTTTCCTTACATATATTCCATTGATATCATTATTATTGCTATGGACTATTAAAAGTTTCTGTTGATATTCCCCAATCTTTGTATCAATTCAAATGAATACCTTATGGAGTAAAATTATTTTTTCATTTGCAAAATGACAAACAAAAACCTGACCAATCCTTATAAATTCATGCAGTCCTATATCAAGCCATATTGCATGTAATAATTCACAAAGAAAAATTGAATAATGATTTGCCTTGACACAAATATTTTGTAACCAGGTATGAGGGAGATTGCAGGTCTATATCTATTCTAGGAAAGTAATTGCATGCTTGCATTCCTTTGTTTCCATCAATAGCTCAAGAATAGCACACCCCTCATCCTCATGGATGGACGACTTCTTTGATTGGGTGAAACCTAGCGGAGAGCTAACTTGCTGCAGGCTCAATGATAAAACAGGAGACTTCTGTCCATCGACTGGTAAGTCTTTGTTCAGTAAACACCCCCCAAGAAAAAGGTATTTGCTAACAATTGATCCACTGATAAATCTTTATGATTGAGGAACGTGCTACAATCATTTTGTCAATATAAATAAACCTGACTTTGTATGTTTTGTACAGTATTGATGCAAATACTGTTCTAATATTGTCGGTCTGTTATTTGAATAAAATGACTGTGCATTCATATCCCATATGCTTTCATTTTACTCTGAGCAGATGAACTCCATCATTGATATTAGGAACGCATATTCTCTTTACACCAAGGAATTTATTTTTTAATATTCAATTCCATGTTTTGTGAATTTACGTAACTATAACATATTACGTAACTGTAAAATATCCTCTTTTCTTTCTTGGAACAGACACAAAGGATAATTGTACGTCATGCCGGCCAATGTCCGAGAAGAACAGTCGGCCGACCAATGAGCAGTTTGAAGAGTTCCTACCATTCTTCTTGGATGATGTTCCAGGTGTCTCCTGCAGTAAAGGGTAAGAGAAATATTTCCGCTATCATGACTAAAACTCTTTGGCCTGTGGACGGGAAGGGTCCAATTCGGCTCCTTCCATAGTGGGGTTATAACTTTTAAATCGCTCAAAATCTCATGTTGAAATTTTCCTACATCTACTTCTCACAATCTTTTCGAAACTATGACGGAAATTGGGATATGGATGTTTTCATATAAAATAATGCATCTTACTAGTCTTGGGTATCATATATGAGTTATTTCTGGAAGTGTTGTCCAATGATATTGCATATTTGATTAGATAAGAACTATGAAATAAATGTACAATTTATTAATTCAACCTTGATATCTTTCTAATGGTGTTGATTGTATGATGCCAAATTTGATCGAAATTTCTCAATAATGGAGGATAAGGTTAGGCTCTGGAAATGTTGATCACATTATTCGACTTGATATATAAATCATCTCTATTTCAATCATATAAAGAGGTCACATAGATAAGAAACCCAGGTCCTCTGTTAAGAGAAGTGGCATGTTCATCTCAATAACGTGAGGCAGGGTAAATAGAAATAACATTACATGACACAGACCATAATAAAGAATGAATAAGTACATGTAGTATAAATAATTGATGCATAATACATGTATATAGGTCATAAATGGATTGATGCATCTTCATACAAGATTGTATTTACATTTTGATGCAGGTTAATACATTTATTATTGAGAGTGATATGAAATATAAATTGTCTGAATCAAACCGGTTTAACAAATTGAAAGCTAAATGAAATATTGTGAATTTTAAAATGGATTTCTTGACAATACATGACCATGATGATACTCTAAACCTTGTTTTTCCTTGCATTTGCTGTCTTCAGCAGGAAAATGCACACAAAAAAAATCCCCCAAATTGTATCACTTGTTTTGTAAAAGAAGCCGTTATTCATTGATAGTTCTTTCGTTTTCTTTTCTCCAGAGGAAAGGCAGCATATGCTGCTGCACTGAACTTCACCAATGCAAAGGAAACTGACATACGATGTAAGTGGTGATTGTTATCTTCAATTTTCATCTTGTATCCATATCAATTTCGAGAGCTTCTACTGTATGCTGCATAATTCAAGGATTGTTTTGCAATCTGGCATGTACATTTTGAAACATTGCATGGACACACAAAGAATTGTGATTTTTGATAGCAACAAGTTAATGGACATTCTATTTAAATATGTGCTTATTTGCTAGCACTTGTTTCAGTGTGATTGTGTCTGTGGGGTTTTATAAAAATGTATACATAATTGTAGGTCAGTTTGTAAAACCACCAAACAAACTGTTCATCTCACAGGGATTATTGTACAATTCTGCTTTATATAGCTATTGTACCAAAGTTAATGTAGTCAGTCTTCTTTCTTGAAGTAGTTTGCTTTTTTCAGATCACATCACCTATTTTGCGGAGCTGTCTTGCAATAGTGACACATTTTTCTTTTTACATGTACATTTTTATAGCTTCCTACTTCATGACATACCACACAACAATGAGGAATTCGTCCACCTATATCGCTGCTCTGAAAATGGCCAGAGAAGTGTCGGCTAATATCACAACTATGATGAATGTAACGGATAACCCAGACTTTGACGTAGTCCCATACAGGTACTAACCCATTTAAGAATTATCTCAAGAATTTCAGGAATTTTAAAATCATTTTCACAACAAATTCAATTACTATGCCTTCCCTAAATTAGGAACACTAAAATTGTCAATATGTTGTCTTCCACAATACCATTTGTTTCATTCGGATTGAATTTCAAGGAATTTCAATGAATAGTTTTCTAGCTTTTTCAGCTTTTTTGCCTAATGAACACGACATTTTCATGGAATCGCCCTTTGAAGGGAGGGAGATGGGAGATGACCAAAAGTTCAAACAATGATCCATTTTAAAAATCCTTGTATTTACCAACAAATTTTAGTTGTATCTTTAGAGTCGTAAATGATCAGTGCAGTCTGCTGGATATTGGCTCTACAATTGAGTTAATTTGAAAATTTCCTTTCCAAACCTTTCCTATCCAGTATCTTCTATGTATACTATGAGCAATACCTGACCATTGTGCACGAGACCTTTGTCTCCCTGGGCATCGTGATTGGCGCTGTGTTTGGCGTGACCTTTATCCTGATGGCCTTTGACCTCGCGGGTGCAATCATCAGTACGTTGACCATCGCCATGATCACCATAGACATTATGGGTATGATGTACCTATGGGGCATCCAACTCAACGCAATTTCATTGGTCAATCTTATTATGGTAAGTACTGTGCATGGGTATTGAGGGTGGGTACAAACTCAAATTGGATACACTGAAAGTTCTGCAGAATGAATATCCCCATGGTCACCATAGACATGATAGGCATGAAGTACCTTAGGGGAATTTAATTGGACAAATAATCATGTGCTATCTTGTTCTGAATTGATTATATTCTGTTTATATAATTATGATTTGGTAAATCAAATTTGTTTGTCATCCATTTGATTTCAGTCTGTTGGTATCTTAGTGGAGTTAAGCTTTTACCTTCAGTTCAAGAATGACCAGCTGTTCACTAAGTCTTTGACGATTTGTTTCGCGCCTCTGAATAGGTGACTAGAGAGATGTTGTGTTTAAATGCTGTATATTACTATTATTGTTATTATTATTATTATT
>BQKZ01016417.1:6507-18546 GCA_036244855.1 Temnopleurus reevesii | reverse complement strand
TCCAAGAGGGGGGCAACTTCCAAACAACCTTGTTGTGGTCATTACCCCTCCATATAACCCCACCCAATCCCTCATTAAAACAAATCATAGATCCAAATTTTTCTCACATTGTAATTGATACACTGTATATATAACATAGGTTTATGAAAAAAAATGAATAATTTTAGAAAATATTTATTCTTCTCAGTTAGCATGAAACATTCTTCTAAAAATTTAGTTTCGTACTCTCTAAATATCAAATGATACATGTGTGCTTAAATAGTTTTTTTTCATGAGAAGTTACTCATACATTAGCAAGAAATGCCAGCCTTTCCGTAAAATGCATGATACAAATTAAAATGAGCCAAATATTTTCTATGGAGAAAGAACATAATCTCGGTGAAATACTCTTATGTTTTTTCTCATGAGAAAATATTTCATTCAGCTTTTTGTGCAAACGGCAATGATCATGGCTATTTTTTGCCGCTTCTCCCGCGTTGTTTAGAAAGTGAGAGCCTTTTATTTTCGTCAGGTTTGAAGCAATATTTGTGGACAATTTAGAGAGGTAGTCACAAAATACAGGTGGCCGCTAAAACAGGTCTTAATCAAAATGATATATAGTACAGTACATATGGTGTTTAATGAAATCCCAGAATCAAATCTAAGGTTGGAGTTTGTAGGAGCTCTGAGCTGTGTTTCACCAAATCGTTCTTAAGTTACACATGACTTAAAGAAAGACTGGGGTATGTTAATGAAAACTAATAGCATAACATTCTTTATCATTCAGCAGAAAAACTGATACCAGTCGTGCGTAAAGTCATTCTTAAAGTCTTTCTCAACTTGGTGAAACGCCGCTCAGGTTAAACTTGATCTTTTAGCAGATTGCCACCTGGATGAAATCCAACAGATAAAGAATTGATTCCTTGTCACAAGTCGTCACTTTGACAGTCTCTATAATTCAAAACATCCNTTTCAATAAATCAGGATTAAGAGATCTCAGGTTTGATGTGGATGCAATTCAAATAGTCTTCAAATAATACGGGATGTGTTCAGTTTCTGGTTTTGATCGAGGACGCTCCCCATGCGTGAAGGACCAAGCTATCAACGTCCTCCATAGCAAGTTGGCAACAATTTGTCTCAACTATTAGTCACTTTCTTTCATTCATGAACTTCAAAGATAACTTGGGATATATATATTGAAATGTTTAGTTGAGGAACAATAATTGAGGGAAGATGCTTGGGGTTTCGATTGATATTAAGATGATGTCAGTGTTTTGCCCCCTCTGGGGTCGGTTTTTATCGGTTTAGAGAGGATGGAGAGAGTGAAAACTAAATATTATCGCCGCAGCAAGGTGCATGGGTGTGACTTCCAAAACATTTGCGTATCACGGTGGGGCAGGTGAGCAAAACCTGGATCGGTCCCAGATATAGGAATTCAAGTAGGGTTCAGATTGTTTCCAGGCTTTTCTGCTAGAGGAAATGTGGAGAAGTGAGTGAACGTAAGTTGCCGGCCTTAACTCGCTTGTGACGTCGATTCGCAAAATTGTTCTTTCCTGCTCGAGTAGTGGCAGCCATTTCCTGTTGTTCCCCCTTGGGAGTGGAACGGTCCTCTGGAGAGGAGTGCTGCGATTGGTGGAGAGTGGGAAAGTTTTCCACCAATCGGAGCAGAGGAGAGGCTCCCTGAGTGGATGGAAGTTTGCTTCATGTAGGGATCAGCTCAGAAGTTTGTTTCAATCACTAAATGACTTGTGTCCTGATGTAATGGTTTATTTTAGGGACTATTGCCCGTTTCTGTTAGCTATACTTATGGGTCCGTTTTAGGTGATGTAAAATGCAATAGATTTTGCAGGCCGTACGTGTAATGCAGCTTGAGAAACCTTTTTTTCACACGTAATAATCATCCAACCTCCTCAAGACAGTAAAGTGTCATGTACATTAAAATATTGATGATTCTGTTTTGGCTAAGATACATCTCATATCAACCCAATAAATCATGTGATATTCAAATATTGATATATCAGTTTTTTTCTAAAATATCATCCCCATTTAATCAACAATTTTGGCTGAAATGGGAAATTATGGATACTGAAACATTGTTTTTGAAAAAGAACTGTACAGAGGAAACTTTTCATAATAATGTACTTGGGACAATCAAAATACATTTTCATAGAGGTACTCTTGTTATTGCAGGGTAAAAAATCATTATAATGAGTTTCATTATATCAGGAATATTGTTAATACAAATATATTCATACCAATTATCCAGCATTCAGTATTTTAGCTTAAAAGAAATTCAATGATATACATATATATATATACATATATATATAAAAAAAAAAGAAAAAAAAAGAAGATTTATTGAACTCTGAACAAAATAACAATTATGTAGGGAGGCATATCACTCATTTATCCTTCTATTTATAACTACAACAAAATTTCTAGATCCTATTTACAGGCTATCAATGCATATTTCTTGAATAGTGTTATGTAATATGATGTACCATTATTTGAATAATTAGCTCATGATATGGATGGATAATTTAATTGATGCAGGATTATCATTTAATTAATCATACTCATATTTTTTTTCTTGTAATCTTCCTTACTTATAAAATCTGAGATGCCCTTTATTCATAAGTTTTGTTAGTTTTTTTTAAGAATGGTTCTTGATTTTTATTAATGTTCGGAAATTTGTTTTTAAGGTCTGATTGGTATTTGGTTTGTTTGGTGCCACATTTGATGAATGGGATACTTTTAGAATCAAAATATAATCTTTACAATAAAAAAAACCCTATACATTTGCATCAATAGACATATTCGTTATGTCCGTATTTTCACCTTTCACTAAACTTTTGCCCTTCTAGTCTCACAACATTTACACATTCATATGAAAGAAAGAGAAACAAGAATTGATTCCAAGGTATTCACCCCGGCATGAAACTGAAGGTCGAGAGTGATTATCCGACCGACTTTGAGAGAGATCAGTCAGCGGGGAACACTCGGGTAGATATTAGGGGGTAAGCCAGGGATGAAGGGTGCAGTGCGAGGTTGCTTTGAGGAGAGGGTGAATTTCTGAGTTGATCCCTGAATGTAGCACCCTGGATGGGGGATAGAGTGATCCCTTTCACAAAATTGTGAATTAGTCTCCTTGGTTAGGCTGTAGCAGACGTATAGGCCCTATATAAAGAGGATTTGAAAATATTTGGGGTTAGAAACTTGGAAAATAGCTCTGGAAGTAGGGTTGAGTGAAAACAGACTGCCGGTCGATGTTGGATTAATCAATTATCGGGATCGGTTTAAAAGTCTGTGCAGGGACAGGACTTGTGTATGTGATGCTATTTTGTGCTGTTTTTTCTTCATGGTGTATTGATAAGACATTGTGGATATATCAAAATTAAAATCTAGTCTGATATCAAGACTAGCCTTGACTGGCTGCTGTCCGCAAGCCTTGCTTCAAATTGGCCACACGGTCTGGCTCATAGCTGGTATCCCCATGACTGTTACCCAACGCTGCAAAGTATCGGACGGAGCGAACCAAGCTGACACCCTGCGTGTCATTCACATTCGTAAGCCTTCTCTAGTCAAGAGCACAAGCTACAAATTAAATCAGCCGTCAGGACCTGATACTCTGGTTTCTTGATCGACCGGCCGGGTGATCAAGCGAGGGAGTGAGAGAGAGCCACCAAGATGGTTCACCCGACTTGCGTGTCCATGGCGACCCTGCGGTCACAGCAGCGGCAGGCTGGTGACACTAATTTGAAGAAGGATGTTACGAATTCATTATCTAGTTGTCCAAGTATTAACTTATTGTCTAAGCGTGACCAGCCTCTTAAGCCCACCGGCGATGCCCCTCTTAAGTATTTCCCGAAAGTTGCGGACTTTGGGGATATCATAGCCTTTTTGTCGCGGCAATCGTACCTGCCGGAGCTGACAGGGTCAACTGAGGTGCAGCAACAGCCTCCTCGGAGAAACAAACCAATTCCAGTGGAGAGACAGCAGAAGAAAAGAAATGAGGAAAAGGAAAAGGTCTGGGAGGAAAATGTGGATAGAAAGGTCAGCTCACCATGCAATAGAGTGAACGACATTGATAATAGAGATGCTGAGAAGAATCTAGGAAAAGAAAGCGAAGAGGAGGTTAAGACAGTGGAATTGAAGACACTAGAAACGAACACTACCGGAGTGACGCCGCCCCCGTTTAAGTTCACGGACTTGCTTGATATCACAAAGGCGAGACGACCGCAGCGTTACCAGAACAAAGCAAAACCGACGCAATCTCCCAACAACAATCAGGGACCGATCCAAGACCCGAAGACCCCTCCTCCCAGAAAGATCTACCCCAAACCGGTCATGATCGAGACGTCGTTCCTCGACAACTCGCCGTATATTATCCAAAATGAGAAATCGGAGAAGGAGAAGTTGCCATTTGATGATGACAAAGATGGACCGCTCATCATCCCGTTGGATTCGGAGAAGGCGAAGTTGTTTGAGAGTCTCAATTCCTACACCCCTCAGGTGCCTTTCATCCCCCCTCCGCCCCTATGGGGTATGGTCAGCACCCATGCTCGGATCCCCCAGCTCTTGATGGATCCACCATCCTACAGCCCCCCATCCAGCCCGCCACCTTTCTACCAGCCGCCTGAGTACACCGTCCCGCCGCCTCCCATCGACGACTTTGACGAGAATGTGCCTCGTTTCCGTAGCAACACGCTCACCTATCTTCATGAGGTCAAAGACTACTTGTCCATGTCGAGAAAGAGGAATCAAGTCAAACAGAAGTGTAAGATTCAATTGATTTTTATATCATCCGATATTTAAACTACACAAATGTTGCATGGCAATTTATTTTAACAAGTCATTATTAGAAGCCTCTCAAAACTACATTCACATACAAACAACAGAAAGCAAATAAAATTGGTCTAACAAGAAATATAGATTATATCATTGAAGAAAAGTACAATGATACTATATCATGTGTTTAATAGAAAATGATTGTTATTCATTAAAAAATTTTTCAAAAGAGTTTTAACCAACTGCTCATAGAATAATCCTCTAATTGTAATCATCCAAATACTTGACAACAGTGGTTAAATGCCATGGTAAATTCATATTGTCAATCTATTTCAAGTAATGATTACATAGTAATTCATAATATTTGTCTTTAATGAATTGTGCTATATCCAAAGTGAACTAGAATTCCAATGGGGCTCTTATTTCACTTGGAGTGGATATTTGTGCGAAAAATAATATTACCAAATGGCATCTTACATGTATTTGTTTTTAAAATGATATAGCCTAATCCAGATTGTTTTCTGGGGTAAATGCTGAACTGATTTGACATTGCCTTTACATAATTGCCAAAAGACTAAACAAAACAATAACATTTTTGAAAATATACTGTCTATTGAACAGGAAACTCATTAGAAAACGAATTCAAAGGTTAAAATAAATGTTTATATTATTTCTTAACTGCATTTCCAGAACCCAAGCATATCTATATGTATATAAAACAGTCATAAATGTATTTCCATTGTGCCATTGTTCAAAGTTTAAAAACTTATAGTTAAGTGTAAATACTTTTAATTTAAACATAGTGATGTTGATGAATACTTGAGAAAAGTTTGAAGATTGATTAATATACCAACACAGATCAAGATTGAAACAACTATTTTGTGAATATAGTGGGAATATTTTGTTGGAAATGTTTTTTCCGAATACAAACTTTTGAGAGCTGAACATTTATCAGTAGGTTGTAAATTTAAACGGCAATCATATTTTGCAAGTCAATCAACAAAAACTTCATATCATTTCATAGGGAAATGATTTTGCTGGATATCTGGAGAAATTAGCTTTACATTTATATTGTTGTTGCTTGTAAAATTTGCTTTTTTAGCATTTCAATTATTGAAACATAAGTACTGTCAACTGAAACTGAACTTCTGTTTTCATTTTCTTAGTCATAAATTTTGGAGCTATGAATAGTAATGAAGAAGGATTCAGTGACAAGTTTGGGATAAAATTCTTTTTCAATCCTAGTATTAATTTGTAGATATTGCAATTATTTAATCAGTAATGAGAGGGATCAAATCTTATAGGAGAATTTATTAAGGTTTATATTGAGGATTAGAATAGTGTGTGTTTATGATTTTGTTTCATTTACTAAGGAATTAATGAATGGTTCAACCTAAACCATTAACATTATAGAACAAATATCAAATTCATAAAGCTTGCTCAGGATATTACAAAAATATGATCGATTCTGCAATGCTAAAAAGTAGTGTACTCTGTTAATTTCTTTCAAACATGCCCTTAATATTTTTTTTTACTTATTAGGAATAATATAATTACACATCGCTAATAATTTGTTTACAAATTAAATTTTCATGTTCACAAGTTAAGCAAATTTCCTCACCGAGATGATGTCATCGCGGAGTACAGGGAGAGTTCGCCGAGAGCTCTGCGTGTATGACTCTGATACGGACAGTGCTAATCCGAGCTCGTTATGCTGGCTTTTAATTCTCTAGTTCGGGGTCGGGGTAATGGGGAAGTTTCGGCGAGTGATTAGGTGACAGATCTGTGCTCTATCGACTCCAGAATAGATTAGGAAGGGTCTTTGAATCTTCGCTACTCTACCCACTCAAATATCACGTTGAAATCTTACAAAATTTCTTACTTTACTCCTTCAATATAAATAACAGTTGAATCAGTATAAATGTAGTCTTAATAATGACCTTATGGATTTACAATTTTAAACTGCACTCCTCTTCTTTTTATCCTTTCAAGAACAACACTCGGCTACTTGTTGCATTTAGATGATGATTAATCTATCTTAATGCTTTATATTCATCATTATGAATCAATTTGAATATAGAATGGCCAGCTTTTTATACATTTTTTCAACTTATTATTTTTTAACTACCTTAATTTACTCCTTCAATGTAATTTACGATTGAAACCATATTAATATCGTCTTAATCATGAGCTGAAGGATTTAAAACTTGAAATGCCTCCCTGCTTCTTCTTATCCTTTCAAGAACAAAACTCAGCTACTTGTTACATTTAGATGATAATTAATTTATTTCAATGCTTAATATGTATAATTGTGGGTTGATTTTAAACACAAATGGCCAACTTAATACCTCTTTTCAAATATGAGTTGTATTTTTTCACTCAGAAATCTACCTTACTTTACTTCTATGTGAATTAAAGTTGAAAAGGTATTAATACCTTATTGATAATGATCATTCAGATTGAAATTGTGAAATTGCACCTCTTTCCTTCATCCTTTCAAGAACAAAACTCGGCTACTTGTTGTACATCGTTGTTGATTTTTTTTTTCAATATAAAACAATTCAACATAAAATGATTATTTTTATTCAAATTCATCTCAGTTGTAATTTTCAGCTTTCAAAATGTTCGATCTAGTTGTTAAAGTAGAATTCACCAGCAAAATGATTTGATTAATTTCTTGTTAAAAAAAAATTGCATTCATGTTATGAATACTCCAAGTACAATCAAACAGATCAACTTGGGAAGACTGTAGCATAATATATGTTGACTACTTTTAGTTGAACAAAGGAATTCACTGATGTTAGAATAATAAAGTAAAAGCATTTGATGTCTCAAAGTTTAGGTATGCACTTCAGTTTTTTGGTGGATCCAAGCAATTTTCTCTTTAACCATTCAGATACAAGAACACTATGGTCTATGTACAAATGCAGCGGGAGGTATGAAATTCAGAAGTCTGTGACTTAATACATCTTATCAGATTTCTATCATCACTCCGAATGAATTTCTACTCACAATTAAAAGAAATAATATACACAGGGCATTCATTGGAAAATTTATGTTTTCTTTCGTTAACTTGACTGTTATGACGCCTATCTTCCCCCTCCACTGGTCACGGCCCTCCCAATTACCCGGCATCCTCCCTGCTATTTTTCTACGCCGTTCGGTCGTAACGAAAGCGTGGCCGTTCAACCCGGGGTAGTGATAGATTAATGTGTCGGGTTTCTGGTAGGGTCTTTTTGTCGTAAGCGATAAGTTAATTTTACCCTCGGGGCCTGCGGTAACTGTGGAGCGTTTGCGTTAAACATCGAGAAAGAGTTGGTTTATAGTTTCTTGAACGTGGTGGAGGAATGGACAGGTAGTTAAGGAATTGGTTAGGTTGATGAGGATGCCCGTTGGATGCTTGTTTTCCGATATGACATTGCAGTTTTCTAAGGTTATGTAAAAATGTTATCATGTAATCTATATTTCTATTTAACTCTTTGTGATCTTATGATACCTTTTAAAGTGATTTAAACAACTTTTTGTTTACTTGCAAAGTGAATATTTACTTTCATTGTTTGGTAATCGGGGTATCAAATTAACTTTCTCCCAAGTTTATCATTAGAATCGTACAGTGTATAATATAAATTTTCCTCTGTGTATCAATATCAATAACAATATAAAAATCAACTTTTCAAAGTGATAGAGCACATTGGGTGTATTTCTCATAACTTTCTTCTTTATACACTGTAACTGTACAAAATAATTACAATAATGAAATCAATTCCCAAATGAATAAAGGTTTAGATTTACTTATTTAATTACTTAGTTTGTATTTATTATTTATATGGAATTTTACAAGAAAAGAAGAAACATGATGAACACATGATAAATACAACAATGGAAAAGCAAACATAATAAATGTTTTTGTACATGTAAATTATGTATATTGATTTAGAAATAAACGTACAAATAAGTCTATGGCTACTATTACAGCATGCGCACAATGTGTCTGTGCACATGCATTCACATAAATCCAGATATGCAAGGGCAAATTGTGCAAAACAAGTTGTATCAGGATGAATATGGAGCTATATGAGTGAGTTTGACGGATTTGCTTGCTAGAGTACTGATGTATCTTCTGGTTGGGAAGGGAAAGCCGGGATAATCAAATTGTCCTAAGAGGCTGAGAGACTGGATTTCAACTGGGTGTGTGCAGGGGAGTAGATAAGCCCACCCGTCTGATCTCAGCTCTCAGAGTTTTCATGATATTTGTCAGTAATATGAGACATTTTGAACACGCAGAAATCATGCTTTTGACATATGATTTGTATGATTTGTATGTAGTGTGATGGGAACGAATGTGACATGTCTTCAATTTGCTGTGATGTAGTTTGATGCTTGTAGATTGTCTAAATCAATTTATTATTTCACTATTTTCCTCTTACTTTCTTGGGGTTATGAGATGAATTCATAGAGTAATATTTGTTGATATCACTTATTCTTTCTCCTTTGAAATTTTCATTTAATTTTTATGTCCTTATATATGTGTTGAATACAAACTTTATTCTTGTGACACAACATCACCCTTCTTCATAAAGCACTGTCAGTTCACATACATTTTCTCTTAATGATTTATTATATATTCTTTGCGAGAAGAGCTGCAACCGCATACATGTACCTGACAGCAATTAATATATTGAACATAATTTTCTATTAAGTATGCTTAATATAAAAAGTGCTTGCATTTGTATTAAGTTTTATTAATAGAAAATTATTTAAAAAAATGACTATTGAAAATTAAATATTTGATCTGATACAGTTTTGTTTTATGGAATCGTTAATGTCAATTTCTTTTCATTGGTTTCCCTGTATAAAGATATTTAACTTCTTTATTCAAAGAAATTAAAGAAGTAAGTTATGTAGTTATTAGTTGGATAATTTTGATAAAGTATGGCAGTAGTATGATATAAACTTGAATTTTGAGTATAATACTATTTTTGTATACAATATTATTACCATCTGTCTCCCATTTTGTGTCTCTTTTCAGTATATCATCTACAATTGGAAGCTCCAAAGCCCAGGTTAATACCTTGTCAGACAATAGGAGTCTATGGCCCACCACATTACGGAGATGAGTGAGTAATCATTTATTGATGATTTATATGAAATATATTATGATTATAAATATATTATAATTATAAGGTAATACACGTAAACAAGGATATTTATCATATGATTGATTACGTCCCCTCTATATTTTTCTTGCACTTCTCTCTTCTATGATATGTCTCATGTACTTCTTCAAATCATAGTTGCGCCATGATCATTTTTTAAGCGCCATGCAAATTGTATATTATTGTTACTATTATGAAAGATATTTTTCATTTTTAATCCAAAGCAAAGACAAAGAATAAAAAAAATAATAAAAGTTCTCACAAAAAAACAGCATGATCTGTTTAGAATGTTTGGTAATTGATAGAGACCATTCAAATCATTCATGTTAAATAAAAAATGTGTTCTATTTTGCCCTCTGTTCAGTTGTTCATATGTAGTGCAACATTTGACTGAATATTTAGATAGTTTCCCAATGATGAATTCAGATGATTGATTTTTAGAATACTTGTCATTTAGAAATGAAAAATATTGTACTTTATGTGAAACAAATGTGAAACAAGCAAACAAAATGTTGATAATAATCCAATGAAAAAATACTTTTTTTCAGGGTTGGGCGGAGAGGGGGGGGGGGGCTTTAATTGGGTTAGTAAAACGTTAAAGAATACAAAGCACAAACTAACGTCCATCAAAACTGCACAAAAGTTAGAAGAAGTGCATCTGCATGACTGTACTTGGGTAAAAGCTTTGTATTTGACCTATTGCAGTCCATTTCGAAGGGCTGTACCATTACTCGGTAGGTGATTTCCTATTGCAATTTCCACTAAATGGGGGCTTATTACCATCCAAGAGGGGGGCAACTTCCAAACAACCTTGTTTTGGTCATTACCCCTCTAATGCAACTCCACCCAGATCATCCAACAAAGTTTTTCTTTCATGGTAATCAATATTTATGACAGTTCTTTTTATGAAAAATAGTGAGTTAAATATTTTTTAAACGTGATAAATATAAATGTACTTCTCAAAAATCTAGTTTACAGGTGGTTGCTAAGATAGCTGTAAATAAAAATGAGTAGTAGTATATAGTACATTAAATCTGGTGAATGAAGAAAATCTGAGAAGTAAATTTTAGGGTGGAGTTTGTGGGAGCCCTGGATGGTGTTTCAACAAATCATTCTTTAAGTTATGCACAACTTAAAGAAAGACTGGAGTATGTTAAGGGGTGTATTCGCACGAGATTCTTCATCATTCAGCATAAGTACTGATACCAGTCGTGCGTAAAGTTATTCTTAAAGTCTTTCTCAACTTGGTGAAACACCGCTCAGGTTAAACTTGATCTCTTAGCAGATTGCCACCTGGATGAAATCCAACAGATAAAGAATTGATTCCTTGTCACAAGTCGTCACTTTGACAGTCTCTATAATTCAAAACATCCAGTTTCTTCATTTGTAAATTGTCTGATACAAAATTGTGACATCATTGACCAGAAGCGATCTGAATATGAGATTGTATTTTCCAGGGAAATCTCGAGAGGGGGGTATTGTTCAGAAGGAAATGACTAGTCCATAATCCTTTGCTAGTTATCGTAGAAAATGAGAGAGGAAGAATATAAAATCTGTAATTATTGATAACGATTTTATTTTACAAGCTATCACAACTCGAATCACAATTAAGGTTGGGGCCGTGAGCAGGGTTTTTACTAGTTTGGGATTGTCCCTTTTTCAAAACGTCAAGTTTAGAAGGGAAATTATTGATTAAACTTCAAAAACTTGATAAATTTTACTCAGGATTTGAGACTTTTCTGGTGTATCTTGATATGCTTAGATTAGAGTGTGGTTAATATTTGGAAATGATATAGCATTTTTGTATTTTTATCCATATTACCAACACCTGCACTGTCATTTCTTGACATGAACTGGGACAAATTCAATTTCACACAGGTGGTCCAGTTGCTCGTGCATTGATATTGAACATTTTTATTCTAAAAAAAAAATTTCAATTTGTTGAATGTATTTGTCTTAATTCTTCCATTCCAATTTCAATCTTTTGATGTAATAATGTTTACTATATTTTGGGAAATGTATAAGATTATTTAAATAACGTTTTGATGGTGAAAGGGATAGATATATTGGGAGAGAATTTTAAAAAGTAATTGATTGACAATTGTTATTTTTTTTT
>BQKZ01016411.1:0-11718 GCA_036244855.1 Temnopleurus reevesii | reverse complement strand
TGTTTTCCTTAACTATCTTCCTCCATCAGTTATTGCTGCCAAGAGTATGGAGAGTGACTACCGCCCTCTTGTGTCCAAGGTTAGAGAGCAGGTTGGGGACTACAATCGAATGCTTCAGGATATGCTGATAAAGGGAGTGCAACGTTGAGATTCACTAAGCTTTGTCAAGAATATTGATTATATAGAGGTGTTGCTTGAAAGTTGCGATCAATTGCAAGTCAGTTTCAAATTGAAACATACATTGTGATTGGTGTATGAAAATTTGGAAATTTATTCATTTAAACTTCATCGACATAAGCAGTTAACATTTTGTTCATACAGTGTGACTGTAGTGATATGCTTGTCCTACAAACTGCTAATCAACTGTAACTTGCAGTAGATCGCATCTTTCTTGCAGCTTCCTCTCCTAAATCTGGATGAGGTCTGCCTCAAATCCCCCTTGATTATATATTTATTTCTATGGATTGTGTGTGTGAATGTTGTAGTATTAGAGACTATTGTTGCCTTATTTAGGATCATAAATCTGGGCGGTGTCTCACCAAGTTGTTCCTAAAGTTACAAACAACTTTAAGAGAGACTACGTGTTATGCTAATTAGATTCTCAACCATTCAGCGCAAGAACTGATACCAGTCGTTCTTAAAAATTCTTATGAAAGTTGTTTGTTTCTTTGTGAAATACTGCCAAGGTCAAAACATATGAAAATTATGATGATTATCAACACCCAATGTTAAATAGGATGATTATTTCTTTACACAGCAGTGTCCACCAATGACTTGTACAGTTTTCTAAAAGGCAACTGGCAACAAATCACTGCTTGTGTATTACTTCTCTCTATTTTAAACATTCATATTGGCTGTTTCTTTTACAAATTTTTGATAAATCTTATTGATGCTCAGTGTACAAAACAGCTTTTGTTGTTGCTTTACATAGTTATAATGCCCCAGTCACATAGAAGCCTGGAAGCAACACGATTCAACATGACTCTTTGTTCAGAGGCAGTTAACTGTGAACATTACAAATAGTTGTGTTCAATCGTGTTGCTTCCGGACTTCTCTGTGACTGGGGCTTAAGCTTGTCATGTGTGGTTCTATTGTCTATATAGAGCTTTTTATTGATTGACCTGTGGCAGAATTGTGGAGAATTTGACACATTTTTTGCTTCATAGACAGAGAGTATATGCAACAGTGAAAGCTGATGAATAATATACATGTATTGAGCACCAATTAAAATATGTGCTAAGATAATAATTCATTCCATTAGCCTTATCATTCCAGCATTGTAGTTTGTCGAAAGAAAGTCTTTATTTTAATTTCAATTCAATTTATTTCATTCAGATTAACAAAGTACATACATATTAGGTAAAAGATGTATAAAATTTAAAAGAATGAGGAGACAGCTTGGAAGACAAGAGTCTTAATAGCTGCTGCCACCAGCTATACTATGACATTATTCTGTCCTTTCCTGAGCATTTTGTTGTATTCAAAGTATATTTATTTCAAATCCTGATTTGTTTATAACTTAGGACATGTACTTTATATCCAAATCATATATTTGTAGTTGAATTCAGGGGTTTATTATTTTATGTGAAATCTGGAACTCAAGGGGAAATTCAATGAGGTATGGTATCTGCAAATAGCCCTAAATATGACCTACATTCTGGTAATAATGTTTTGATGATAGATCTCTCTTTTATTATTAATGTGATCAGATTGAAATGAAACAGATGTTTCTTGTATTGCTATGTCATTTCATGGATAATGGATATACTTACCTTTCATTTCCTATTTCCTCCTCTTCTCTTTCTCTCCCCTCCCCTCTCGCTTTCTCTACAGATCCCTCCCTTCGAGTCTCCGCCTCCCCCTCTCTCTCTATCTTTCACTTTCTTTCTCTCTCTCAAACTCTCTCTCTGTCTGCCTGTCTCTCTATATCTCTTTCTGTCTCTCTCTCTCTCCATTTTTCGTTCTCTCAAACCCTCTTTCTCTCTCTCTCTGTCTCTCTGTCTGTCTGTCTCTTTCTCTCTGTCCCTTCCTATCTGTCCCTCTCTCTCTCCTTCTCTCTTCTCCCCTCCCTCTCTCGAACACTCAATCTCAATACTCTCAGAATCTCATCATACCTCCCTCCAAGTTTTTAGTCCAATCTATAAATCATTTAGCACAATCAAATGTGCTCAATACGAATATGGTTGAATAATAACCTTGTACACTCTGGATGTTTTGTAATTATGATCACAAAATGATGATTGCAAAACAACTGCAAACCAATTTTTGACCCACATTACAAGCAATGTATGTAGATGTATATATCATATCGTGCGTGTATATAAATGTCCATATTTACATTCTGTTTTGTGAATTAATGCTCTGTAGATATGTCAATAGATTGTAGAAGAATAAAAAATGTCCATGATATTTAAACTCTACTTTAGCATCTGTCTATAATGTGCATTTATCTAGGATTGTTCAAGCAAAAGAGAAAATTAATGAATATATCGAGGGCTTGAAACAGGAACTATCCATCTCCAAAATTCCCTGAGTAAAATGCATGACACATTTGGCCCACAGAGGTGACGGGCAAAACAATTCTGACTACCCCCATATCACTCACATGGTTTTAACTGTGGACTTGGACAGATCTGGCACAAACACTTATGAATAAGTTTATTTTGTGGACTTGATTTCACAAGAAATGGGACACAGACAGGTCTGGTTTTAAGCCCTGGATATCAATTTGCTAGTAAATGAAGAAGAACATTAATGAAACAATAGATTAAGATGCTTGAATGAATGGATTGACGATGAAATGAATATGATTGATTCATCAGACAATTGAATTATTAGGTGACTGAGTGAACGAGTGGACGATTATTTAAATAGTTAATTAAAGCACTAGGTCATTGAATGATTGATTCAATTGAATGGATAGATGAATGAATAAATGAATGATTGGAATTTGGAATTTATTCATTGGAACGTCATTGAGATGTACAGCCAACAATTTGTTCTGATTGAATATTCTCTGCCCTGAAATATAAAGGTCTGCAATTAATCAGTAATGGAAATTGCCAAGATATATGTTACATGTACATTTTGTTCAATAAACTGGCCAGTAACCAATGCAAATTGCTCTTTCAAATTAGCAATTATATCCCAAACCTCTTGTGTTACTGGCCCTGGTGACTGAAATGAAATATGTGGGTGATTAGAAAAAAATGATCAATTATGTTGAACACAATATAAACTATATCCGAAAAGTTAAGTCAAACGCAGACAACAGATGCGTTAGCCTTCTGTTCAACTGTGCGGACACAACAATGACAAGCCAATTCCGATTTCAATAGCATTACAAAGGAGCATAGAATTTGCGTTAGACTTAATTTTTCGGAAATAGTTTATATCGTGTTGTTGACTGATATTCGAGGAATGAAATATTGATTGATGGATTACTGAATGACTGAATGCGTTATGTGAATTTGTCTGACATTTGAAATCATATTCAGAACACAGTGTATGACAATCCTTTGGGAGCTTGTTATCACTATAGAGCGAGGAATTATTGGATCACAGTAAGATCACTGAGCCTTTATCTTATTGTGCTTTATAATGATAGGAATTATAGACTTGTAGTGATTCGGGGGAGGCAAATCATCGTCCCAGAGCGGTGTTTCACCAAATCGTTCATAAAGTTAAGAACGATTTTAAGAAAGACTGGAATAAGTCAATGGGTGTAAGATGCATACAAATCTCTATCAGTCAGCAGAAGAACTAATGCCAGTCGAACTTAAAGTCATTCTTAAAGGGTAGACGCTTCTTGGTCTCAGGCGAGAGACACCGCGCATGCGCAGACGGGATTCTTCGCTGGATTTTACGAATTTCTACCGATGCGAATCTGAAAGGAAGCGAACGTACGAAGTGAGATGAATGTAGGAGAATGTGAAGCGAATCAAGAGGGAGGTTTTTAGAGATTAACAGGGTATTCTTTTTAAAGGAGCGGAGGCGATCAGAGAATCCAAAAAGCTTTATAAAGCTCTTTGAAAATCACGTCCGTCTGCACTGCCTATGAATGTAGCCTACATCCGCGCTCGCTGTCTCCCGCCTGAGACCAAGTAGTGCCTACCTTCTTAAAGTCTTTCTTATATCTTGATGAAACACTGCTCTGTACAATCCATTGCCATCCCACATACCACAAAAGTGTTCTGGCGCCACTGAGTACAGTATCATATGTACGCTATCCATCAGAATGCATTAAAAACTCAGGCCTATTCTCTCTCGTCACCCACATCAGCTGGAGCCTGTAACATAAAAGATGAAATTAAACCTACGACAAATATAAATCATAAGTCTATGGCAAAATGTGTACCAAATAGATACGATTGATTTAAAAAAAACCAATTGTATCTCTTTATGTTACAGGGCGGTGTTTCACCAAGTTACGTAAGACTTTAAGAACGATTGGTATCAGTTCTTGTGCTGAATGATCGCGAATATTACGCGTATTACAATTGCTAACGTACTCCAGTCTTTCTTAAAGTCGTGCGTAACTGTAAGATAATTTGGTGAAACACCGCCCAGGACGCTGAATTTAATCATGGCCTTCATCTGTCAGAATCTTTCTTCACCGTTTTATCTCATCCCACCACCTACGGTATCCAATTTCATACCCTCATCTGCATTTTTTTTCTGTAACTTTCATCTTTACCTCATATTTTTTAATCACAATCGCATGTGTCGTCACCATCACCCTGATTTTCGTATCACGTGATTAGTCGTGGAGAACGAACGCGTGGGTCGTCACGCCCTACGATCGGGACATTATATTCATTTCGCTGTAAATTAATATTATTCGCCCGAGCAAGCTCGTTCATTTAGTCTGCTCGTCTCGCNCCATCACCACCATCATCATTATCATCATCATTGTCATAATCATCATTATCATCCCCATCATCATCATCGTCATCATCATCACCATCATCATCATCATCATCACCATCATTATCATCATCATCACAATCATTATATCTATTACCTCCACCATCATCATCATAAGTGCATGTTCATCATCTCTACATGTTGGACAAAAGTTTCAATATCCAGCACATGCAAGAGGCTGGTGGAACTTTTTAAAATGTGATTTAAAGTATTAAGTGCCAGCAAATGGGAAGACATTTTTTTTTTTACAATGTCCACGTGGATGGCTCCAAGGTATGAAGAATGTAGATATCAGAATTACATCAGATAATTTCCCATTTTGGTCAGAAATTATTCCATAAAATTTAAAGTATTATATCAAGTACATTTCTCAAAAGAGATTTTTAACAATGATATATACTTCACAGAATCCAAGCAAATTATCCACCTAATACTGTCTTCTAGAAAACAAATATTTCTGTATTTTTCTCATGTTCAAGAAAAAATTTCTCTGGTATTTTGTAATTACCTGTCTTTTCTTATTTCATGATTTATTTTGGTTGCGCAACATTCACAATCAATTATCTTTTCAAAATGTAGAATCAAAGAGCTGAAGGAGAAGCTGGAAGAAGTTGGAGAGGAAATTAGTCAACTGGATGTGGATCTAGAGGAACATCAAGGTAAAATATTAATAACTGGAATTCGTTAGAAGATTAAAGTATATATTGATAGAAAATAATAATATGATAATAATTTGCATGTATAAAGCACCTTTTCGTTAGATTTAAAGCGCATTTTAGGGAAAGTAGAAGACATACAGAGCAGGCAAACAAATGCATACATACTCATTTAGAAATAACAGAATGAGAATACGTGTATTGCATACAAAGAAGTTAACATACAGTTTAATGGAGCATATTATTACAAGAAAAGAAGTTTTTTAAGACACTTCTTAAATTAAAAGAGTGTTTGACTATTCTTAATTGCGAGGGGTAAAGAGTTACAGAAACGTAGGGCAGTTACAGAGAATGTAAATTAAAAAAACAATTCATCTTAATGCTGTCTTCATCCATGTTTTCACAAATCGTGTAATGAAATATAGTGTGCTTAGAAAATAATATTGAAATTTTACCGAACATGTAAACTGGAAAGGGTCCGATACGATAGGACTAAGGACAGAAATCTGACCTCACCGCATGTTTGATTTACTGGTTAGGCACTGGTCCTGTTTAGGGTGTGATTTATTCACACACGTGAACATATTTAGGAGGTACTTGAGTTTGGATTTTTGTTCCTTGTAGGATTGGATTCCTGTGGTCCGGAGTTGAGGATATGTAGCCCCACTGATACTTTGAAACTTATTTATGACCTATTATATTGTTGTGTGATTTTGTTTCAATTTGATTTCATTATTTTGTTCCAATCTTGCAGGGGAGAAAAATATGAAATATAAAGAGCTGAAAAAGAGAGAAGAGAGTATCAATGGTAAGTGATACACGTTATAATTGAAACTGATTTTTGATTAAAAATTCAAAGTCTTATGATATTCTATGTGCATTAATGTTTCAGGGCTGTCAATATCTTCCACTTTGATTCATTGATCACATTGATTTTTGTAAAATTTATTACTATCATTTTCCAAATGAGGAATCACCATCATTCCTTCTCAAATGTTTGCAAAATTGATATGGCTATATTATATTCAATAAAAAAAAATTGTCTTCTTTTCTTGAAAAAGAGGAAAATATGTATAAGTGGCTTTTCTCCATTCCAAAGTTGCCAATTCAAGGATGCCTCATCAGATATGTAAATGAAAACTTTGAAAATTCATAACTTTGCAACTACTCAATTGATTTTGGTTCAATATTCAAAGTTTGTTCATCTTATTTTGCGCTATTCACCTACAGCACCTCAAAATCAGGGTGAAGTTCCCCTTTAATTCGCAAAGTAATACTTTTTATAGATATTCCAGAAGGTTGAAATCTGATATTTATATGTATCTCAAAGTGAATGTGATTCATTTTCTTTTCAATCTTATTTTGTTCTTGTCAACAGAATTTCTTGGTACATTTGAGAATGCAAAGAAAGAGGAAATGGTAAGATAATTTTTCATTTATTTCCTACTCCTTTCTTCTTGATATTTTTTCGGGGGGGGGGGGAATTAGGAAATGCATAATGTGAATAATAATGCAAAATTTTTTCATTTGTTTGATATTCAACAAAGATCAAGACTTTGTTTTTCGTTTGTAAATGTAGGTTGGCGACTGGTGCAATTGTTGTAACAGATGTTAACACAGCTGTCTTGATGATTTCCTTCTGTTTTTCTCATTTTTTGTGTGTTTCAGGAAAGGAGAGGAACAAGTGAAGAGACAATTGTAACCCTCCTAAGTCACATGAGCAGAGTAAGTGTTTTACAATAATGTTTCATTTTGTATTTTTCAGTGTGATTTCAAGTGTACATGTATGTAATCAAAATGCTATATAAATAAGGGGGAAAACCCCTCTGATCTCTTCCCATGTGAGCAACCTTTACCCCTAAGTGCAAGTCATTCATAACATTGTCCATATGTATTCCTACACGTATAATTTCCATTTATCAGTGTGATTAAGGAAAGAAATCTAGCTTCTTATCTCCTCTTATGTGAGCAACCTTTATCCCTAAGCGCAAGCCACTCATAAGATGGTCCAAATATAATCATTTTAGGCAGTGTGTAATTTTTCCTGAAAATAGTTCATTTCCAATCAAGTTCTGCTACCATGTATCTTTCTTCAGGTCAAAAATGTTTTAAAATATTTCCTTTATGATATCATTGTAAGATGGGAATTTATGTATATCATTTGATTGATGCAGAGCTAAAATAAAATGTATGTGTACGGAAGAGTACCATATGGTTTCTCCCACAGAATTATCTTGAACACAGTTTATAAATGCTTCTATGTATTGGTCTCAAAGTTTACAGTGGCATACAAGATAATACAATTATGATTTTTGTACATTCCGATGTATGACATAATGGGGCAATTGTATTATGGCACAATCAGTTCTTCAAGATTTTTCTTGTATTGTTCATGTTTTCTTCCTCTTTCTCACTTCTTTAGAACCTAGGTCGTCAGAAGCACATGCCAACTCCTCAAGAGCTAGCAAGAATGCAAGATGATCTCAGCTTCAAACAGACAGAGATGCATAAATCAGAGGCTACTGCATCGGGGCTGACGGGAGGTGAGTTCTAAAATAGAATCCTCCATTCTGAAAGATGAGGGGGGAGGGGTCAGAATGGGGTAGGGTGGGATATGGTGGGTAGGAGGGAGGGATGCAAGATGATCTCAGCTTCAAACAGACTGAGATTCACAAATCAGAAGCCACTGCATCAGGGCTGACGGGAGATGAGTTCCATCTTGTATAATTCACCAGGATGGGGCATAAAGGGATGGGGCTGGGATGGAAGAGGATAGGGGTAAGAGGGGCTGCCATATGATCTGAGCTTCAAGTAGAAAGAAATGCATAAATTCACGAATTCAGAAGCCATTTCTTCGGGGCTTACTGGATGTCTTTTCCAAGATACAAATCAGTTCTGTATGATGAGGGGGGGGGGGGGGGGGAAGGGGGCAGGGAGAGAAGAAAAGTGGGATGGGGGGATCAAATGATCTGAGCTTTAGACTGATTTGTAGTTTATCTGTTTTCAATTATAACTTTGTAACCACCTTCCCTTAGAGTAGCTGAAGATTTCAATCAAATTATTTATTTTCATTTTCCTCCTTCTCCCTCAGAGTCTGGTAGACTCCAAATGGATCTACAGAAGGTGGAGCAGCTAGAAGGGAAGATCACAGCTGAGCTGGACTCACTCAAGATCCGTATCAAGGAGATGGAAGAAGAACTTAAGACGTACTCTGATCTTGATACACTCCAGAAGAATGCTGACATTAAAAAGAAGGTAATTCAACACATCTTTTCTTCTTCTGTAACTCGTTCATTTAAGTGCACTGAGGCCTTTTTAAAGGAATGATGTGCTATATAAGAACTGTCTTATCATTATTATTATAAATGGTTAAAAGGAGGGATGGAAATAGATTTTGTGTCGTTGCTACCGAATCAAGGAGATTCAAGAAGAGCTTGAGATGTTCTCTGACCTGGACACACTCCAAAAGAATGATGACATTGAAAACACGCATTTGGCGCCATATAGATTATTATTATTATTGTTAAAAGGAGAGATGGAAATAGTTTTTGTGTTGTTCCTTCCGTATCAAGGAAGTGGAAAAACTTCAGACTTACTCCTACCAGGGGCCTGTAATTTAAAGATTGCAATCAATTGCAAATGTTTAGTACATGATTTCCCATGAACTTATGATTGATATCAATCGTATGTGTGATAGGAAAGCTCTATGTTACGGGGCTCTGGACGCACTTCAGAAGAATGCTGACTTTAAAGGGAAACCAGTCTTTGGAATTATCGTGGTCTTATTGAATGAAGAAAAATCAGACGAACAAACTGAAAACTTGAGCAAAATCGGACAACCCGTTCAAGAGTTATAAATTTTCAAAGTAACAGAAATTTGACGATCACTGCCGCTTATGGGGATCCGTGCGATCGGCAAATTTGACTGAATCTGTGACGTCATGTCGGACAACTCCTCATTCACTTTGTACATTGAATTTTTAAAAATGGATTAATGTAAAATTTAGAGTAAGGTTGCAACATTGTTCTTCTCAAATTACATGCAGAATCAATACAGAAATGCTATACCCCAACCGAAAACTGGCATTTTGTTGACTTTTCCGAAAAAAGGGACAAAATGTGAAAAATTCTATCCAGAGTGAATGGGGAGTTGTCCGACACAACGTCACGGATTCCGTTGAATTTGCCGATCGCACGGATCCCCATGCGTGGTAGAGATCGTAATATCTCTGTGACTTTGAAGAGTCGTAACTTTTGGATGGGTTGTCCGATTTTGCTCAAGTTTTCACAGTTTGTTAATCTGATTTTCCTTCATTCAATGAGAGCACGATAATCACAGGGGTTGGTTTCCCTTTAAAAAGAAGGTAATGCTGAAGATGTTATAGCGAGAGAAAGAAGTCATTCCAGCGAGAGATGGAAATAGTTTTTGTGATTTTATTAGTCATCATTGAGTCTTTATTGAGTCAGGACCTGTCAGAAGATCAGCCTTTTAGCTCAGGAGGTTGTTCATTCCCTTGTGTGGTGTATGAATAAATAGAATAATATAAAGAGGATTTCTTTACAAATGCCCTTGAATAGGAAATGTGACTTCTTACACTTTTTGTTAAGAAATCTGGGGTTCTGAATTATGATTCAGTGAAAATACCTAAATAGTAAATTATGAGAGAAAAAATGTTCTATACCACATATTGATTATTTTATCATATGTATAATCCTTATTGAAAATGAAATGTTCATGTTTTTCTTTTTCATTTTTTTCCAACACTGTTTTGGATGCCTTTTACAGAAAGATAAATGTGCTTTGCATCATCTTCTTTCATTTTGTTCCTTTCCTGTAGAAACTGCAAGAAGACAAGATCACTTTGGCCAGGAGGAGAGATGTTTTCAAAAAGAGTAAGCATTGCATGATTAATCCTTATTCTGGAATAATTGGGAAGCTTCAGGCATCTCAATGAAAGATAAGAGTTCTTGCTGTTCAATTTGCTTGATTTGCAATTTGCTTCAATTGAAATTCAATAGATGTTTTCCTTCAGAAAAAGAGTAGTAATGCAATTTCAGTGATCCTTTTTTTTTCATTGCTATTTAATATTTTGCTTGTAATGTTCACAAATAATGCAATACACGACTAAAAGCCCACTGTACCTTGTCACATTTAATTCTTCCAAAATATTTTCAGTTTTGTTCAAATGGGCTGATATTGAATTGTATGTATTAAAAAAACAGACATTACCAGTAATATATCTCTAGGTGTTAAGCACTTTTAAGTCAGCACAAGGCTGTACGGACTTGATCATTCATTTTCTATTGTCAAATACCCAAATACCAAACATTGCCTGAAACGTAATTTGTTTTTTTGTGTAGGTGTTCCACTCCTCTGAGCCCAGTAAGAGGATTGGAAGTTTCAAAATCAGACCTAACAAGATTTTTATTTGATTTTTATTTGATTTATTTCCCATTTCAATAATATTTTCACAAATTGAACATGATATTATATTGAATTGTCAACCGAAATGATAATATTTACTTATTATCAATATATTGACAATGCTTAAAATCTGAACAGCGAAGTTGGTTAAGAAATGGAGAGGCATGCAAAAAAAATGAAGCTTTTAAAACGCATGCCCCTTCTTGCGTTAAAGTTTAATGAGATACATGGAACAGAATAGTAAAGTATTATTGTTGTCGTTTAGGTGTTCAGCTCCTGTCAAGCCAGTACGAAGTCTTGAAGATTTGAATGTTTATTTTTTAAGACAGGCATTTTCTATGAAATATCTTTGTTGTCGTTTAGGTGTTCAGCTCCTGTCGAGCCAGTATGAGGCATTGAAGATTTGAATGTTTATTTCTAGATACATACATTACCTTTGTAATATATTTGTTGTCGTTTAGGTGTTCAGCTCCTGTCAAGCCAGTAAGAAGCCTTGAAGATTTGAATATTTATTTCTACAAGCAGACATTACCTATGAACTCCTGTTGAGCGATTACAATTCCTTTGAATGTTTAATGTTTATTGTTAAAGACAGATATTATCTATGAAATATATTTGCTGTCGTATAGGTGTCCAGCTCCTATCGAGCCAGTACGAGGCGTTGAAGTTACTTGCTATCAAAAACCAGACATTACCAGTAACATATCTTTG
>BQKZ01016349.1:0-12159 GCA_036244855.1 Temnopleurus reevesii | reverse complement strand
AAACGAAGTCAATGTATAACCTAAGGATAGGAGTAACAGAAAAAGAAGGTCGGAAAATGGAAAATGAAAGATGACATAGGGAAAACAAAAGAAAAAGAAAAGAAATTGAAACAATGGGAAGAGAATGAATAATATGCGGAGACAAGAAAACAAAACAGGTGGATAATGATGTAATAAAAGGAGGCCTAATTGCCGGCCCAATTCTTGGTGTAAACATACAAAATTGCGGTACTCGGGCCGGCCTAAATTGGAGGCCCGAGGCCGGCCTCAGGCCTCCTTTCTGGTGTAAATGGTTATGAAATGTTACTTTTTCACCAAAAATATGATTTCCTCAAAACTTTAACTACAGGATATCTTTGTGATAGATATGTGGATCCCCTATTTGCGTGTTTACATTCATGCAAACTTTGTATCTTTCTGTAAAAAAATGATGAATTTTGCACCATAAACATAAAGAAAATCCTGGGTTGTTGTGCAAACATGATGTCATCAAATTGGCAACATGTCTGAAAATCCTCCCTGATTTGCTGATTTTTTTTCAACGCTTTAAAAATCCATAACTTTTGAATTACTAGTCCGATTTGCTCCAAACCTTTTTGTTTCTGCTTGCCAATTTTTTCTGCTCCTGTTAAAAAAAATATTACTTTGGGGTAGACTCTTATTTTAAACAGGTGACTTCCAAAATGTACAAATTCGTCATTATCATTACTCATCCTCAGTGAAATATTTTTCTTCTTACCCAGTACCTACATTTCCTAATTATCATCATCGTCATCAACTCATTATCAGCCGGAGCATCATCACCCTCATCATCATCATCATCATCATCATCATCATCATCATCATCGTCGTCGTCACCACCATTTCACCAACATCATCATCATCATCATCGTTACCACCACCATCATCATCATCGGCATCAACATTATCCCTCTCTTCTTCCTCCTCATCGCTCTAATCATCATCATCATCATCATCATCATCATCATCATCATCATCATCTTCATCATCATCATTATCATCATCATCATCATCATCCTCACCCTCATTATCATCATCTTCGCCAGAATCCTCATTATCATCGTTGGCATCACCATCACCAGCATCCTCATCATTTTATTATTACTACCATTATTATCGTGCAAATCATCATCATCCTCATTATCACCTTCATTATCGTCATCATTGCTTTGATTACCACCCTCCTCCTCCCCCTCCTAATACTCCTCAACGAAACCACCACCACCGCCACCATCATTTATATTCTCGTCATTGTTAGAACTATCATTTTCATAACCATCGTCATCCTCATCCATATGATCATCGGTACCATTGCCATATGCTCATTATCACCATCATCATTGTCATTTTCATGATCCTTACCATCATCCTAATTATCACCCTCACTATCATCATCATCATCACCACCACCATCGTCATCATCATCATCATTATCACCATAATCCATGTGATATCATTATTCAGCCCTATCATTTTCATCGCCATCGTTTTCAGTACCATCACTTTCATCATCATCATCATTATCATCATCATCACCGTCGTCACCACCACCATCATCATCACCACCATCATCATCATCATCCTCATCATCATCATCCTCACCCTCATTATCATCGTTGGCATCACCATCACCAACATCATTTTAGTGTTACTACAATCATCATAAACATCATCGTCATCAACATTATCCCCTCTTCCTCCTCCTCATTGTTCTAATCATCCTCATCCTTATCCTCCTCATCATCATCATCCTCATCCGCACCCTCAGTATCATCCTCTTTGTCGGAATCCTCATTATCATCGTTGGCATCACCATCACCAGCATTATAATTTTTATTATTACTACCATTATCATCGTCATCACCATCCTCACCCTCGTCCTCATTATTATCGTGCAAATCATAATCATCCTCATTATCATCATCATTGCTGTCCTCCTTCCGCTCCTCATACTCCTCATCAACGAAACTACCACCACCATCATCATCACCATTCATATTCTCTTCATTGTCATCACTATCATTTTCATAACCATCGTCATTCTAATCCATATGGTCGGTCATCAGTATCATCGCCATATACTCATTATCACCATCATCATTGTCATTTTCATGATCCTTACCATCATCCTAATTATCACCCTCACTATCATCCTCATCATCATCATCATTATCACCATAATCCATGTGTATCATTATTCAGCCCCATCATTCTCATCACCATCATTTTCAGTATCATCGCCTTTATCATCGTTGTCACCAAAATCACATTCACCACCCCAAACTCACCCTAACCTCAACTCCATTCCCAAACAAGTGGAAGGACTGTACATTGATGTAGAAACCATATACCAACTCCAGATTAGTGTATTTAGCGCTGTCTTAGTGGCAGTGCATCCAACTGTATTGAATTGCAAAAGATCAGTTTATCACTGTGAGTAAGAAGCGACAAAGGATTTGGACCAAGTATACAATTTCCATTTCAGCATTCACAATAGCTAGATGCGCACAGAATGCATTAAATTCTCTCTTATTCTGTGGAAAACCGTTGAACAGGTGCCGCAACTGTTCAGTAAATTGAACAGGTAGTTATTTTCTTTTTTTATTATGAAACAATTGTGAAGGCTTAAATGAAATTCTTTACTTTGTCCAATTAATTTTTCCCTTCTGCCCAGGGTGTTCATGTGACTGTTTTATGAAGAAAAAAAAATCAGTCACACATAAAAAAAGTCAATAACTGAAAATCTCTCTATCACTTCACACTAAAGAAGTCCTCAGCCCTAAACAGTATGGAAATGGTTTGTACACAGTCACATATAATCTAAAGGCAAAACACTACAGAGTAAATTATATTTTTATATTCTATGTACAGTTTATTTCGTCAAATCAAGTAGAGTCTTACATCAGCTTCCAATATTAGTACACAACAGAAGTTTCATTATTCAACACAAATATATATTCAACCACAAGTTGCGGGTGATTCACCAAGTTATTCCCGATGTAATATGAATCATATTCTCACTCGTCTTTGCACAAGGACTGAGGACAAGTTAATTTTAATCGAGTAGTCAGTGAGACAAAGATGCAACTCCAATTCTGCAATTGTGAGATGAATGCATGCTCTAAGAATTTGGTCCACATTGAAAGTTGTTCATTGTTCATGTGAAAATAACATTTTAAAGGACAACTTGGTTTCTATACCATTATGTTTATGAAAAGGGTCTCATTTTCCTGAACATATTCATACTAACCTTACTTTGGCTGAAAATGGAGTTACATCTTTGTTACTAAAACATTGAAGACTTATCATGCAAGACTTCTCTCAAGATTAAGTTGGTGAAACAGACCCCACTTTTCATATTTGATTTCAGTTGGTGTGCAGCAAATTGTCATATTTTCGATCTTTTCTTATATCATTCCCTCAGGTTCTTTACACTGGAGGATTTAGATGTTCATACATTTTTGAGATGATCATGATAAAATAAATTCTCCTTTCACAAACCAGGGTATACACACGAAACTCTCTACTATTAGTTTCCCAATCACTAGGGCACTCCAGTGGTCCAGTTGATATTACACTGGTTCGCAAGCTCAAAACCCATCAAGCTGCTGTGATTATTTTCACAACTCCTGGCAACACAGATCTTAGATTCCCCAACTAGGCCTTGCATCAGATCTACTAAATCTGACCCTGCGATTCACTCGTTACGAGTTATCAAATATGTCGGCCGATTCAGTGTTGCTCCAAGTTTGTTGCTTCTGCTTCTGGTGAAGCTTATTGCTGGAGCCCGGGGTTTCCTAATTCAATCAGCTTGGATCTAGTGGTAAATTCACTAGATCTGACCCAGAGGCTATCCTACGACTCAGTAGTTTCAAGTTCGTTTCTCATCGTTCTTGTCCTTTGTTGCTCTGAACTTGTTGCTACTGCTTCTGTTCAAGCTAATGCAAGATACCTGGTTTCCAAATCGATTATGGTAGCTGGGTTCTAGTAGCAAATCCGCTGCCTCTTATCCAGAGCCTACCATAACACTCATTAGTTCTGAGTTCTTTTGCAACCATTTTGTTCTTTCATTGTTGCTGAGCTTGTTGCTACTGCTTCAGACAATGCTTGTTGAAGGAACACCTGTGGACCTAGACTCAGAGCTACAGTATTGCATCAGGTCTAATATGAGATGACCCTGCAATTCGCTAGATCTTTAGTCCTTTTATGACATTTTGTCCATTCATTGTTGCTCCGAGCTTGTTGCAACTGAACTGCTTCTGGTAATACCTGTTGAAGAAACATCTGTGGCCCGAGACTCAGAGCTAAAGTATTGCATCAGGTCTGATATGAGATGACCGGCAACTTGCTAGATATTTAGTTCTTTTATGGCATTTTGTTCATTCATTGTTGCTCCGAGCTTGTTGCAACTGCTTCTGGTAATACCTGTTGAAGAAACATCTGTGGCCCCAGACTCAGAGCTACAGTATTGCATCAGGTCTGATATGAGATGACCGGCAACTTGCTAGATATTTAGTTCTTTTATGGCATTTTGTTCATTCATTGTTGCTCTGAGCTGGTCGCTACTGCTTCTGGCAATGCTTGTTGAAGGAAAACCTGTTGACCTAGACTGCCAGCTTGTGTTTGACCTGGAACTTGTTGGATCTGGAAAATCTGTAGAAGGAAATTTGGAAATGTTATTTATTCAAACTTCATCAACATATAAAGCAGTCAATACTCTGTTCATTTGTATATGAATACAATTCTATACATTCATATTATAGCAAATTATACAACAAGTCAAAAAGAAATTTAGCAATGGTATGATTGCAATTGAATGAAAAATATACATGTGAAAGTAAAGAGTTGGCATCAAAAGGAAAGACCAATGGTTATATCAGAAGTAATTTACAGTATAAGTAGAATATAAAACACCGCCTGTATGAAAAAAAAAAAGTAAAAAAGATATTGTGGAGTATTGAATTAAATAGAAAAATTTCAGGTGTTCATGTCAAAAATATATGTTCTATCCCATAGGTTGCTACATTGTTATGATATTTTAGTCTGAAGGAAGGAAAGATATTGCTGAGGTACAAAGTATGCATATACATATGCTTATGTATGCTTTAATCAAGACTTACCTATAATGATTACAAAATTTTAGATGTGCCAATGCATAGCTCCACTTTAAAAAAAATACTAATAAATTTTCAACCCTAGGGAGGTAGAATTTGCAATTCTCCCTATCGCATATAGCTCTCCGAATCTGAACACCTGCAGCCCACTATTTATTTTGGCCCAGATTCTTGGCACAGGTTCCGGTAGCATTCGTGCGTTTTCAAAAATATATAGGCTTTCTACAGTAAACTTTGTCAGCGGCTTGTAGTGTCATATTTTTTCATCGATTTTTACGAATAAAAGCATCATTTTATATATTTTTCTTTCATATCTGCATTTATTTGTTATGTGTTTTTTTTTTGCGAAGCGGCCCAATGCTGGGCTTCCAACGCAAAACGAAGAAAGCACGCTAAATACACATGGATTGAAATTTCGTAGATAGTATACAGTGAAATCAAGATGGATCCCGGAAGTGAACGTGCCAAAGCCAAAGTGCGTGATATTGGGTGATATCGGCTATATGCCGATAGGAGAATTCAGATTTATTTTTAACCCACCTGTCCTCCTGATAGCTGAGTAATAAACTCCTGCCCGGCTGTCTGCTGCTGATTCCCAGTGCTAGCTTGTCTGACATACTGAATCTGGTTACCACCAAACTGGATCTAAACAACCAAACAGAGAGAAAAATTATATAAATAAATACATAAGTGGGCATGAGTTGAGTAATACACTACTGGGTTGTGTTTCATAAAGCTGGCATAGATCTGTGCACTACTCTACTAACAACTGGTGACCCTTTCTTTGGTGCGATTAAGCACCAGGTGTTATCCCAGAGTGAGATAAAGGGTCACCAGTCGTTCCCAGAGTCTTGCATAGATCTACACACGGCTATATGAAGTCCTGCCTTGTCTTACGTACTGGATCTGGTTACCACCAAACTGAATCTAAACAAACAAATGAAGAGAGAAATGATATAAATAAATGTATTTATCTTCAACAAGTGAGCATGGGTTAAGTAATAAAATCCTGGCCAGCTGTATGTTGCTGATTTCCCGTGCTCCCTTGTCTTACATACTGAATCTGGTTACCACCAAACTGAATCTAAACAACCAAACAAAAAGAGAGAAATAGTATAAATAAATGTATTTATCTTCAACAAGTGAGCATGGGTTAAGTAATAAACTCCTGGGTTGTGTTTCATAAAGCTGTATGAAAACATATGCACTACTCTACGAACAACTGGTGACTCTTTCTTTGGTGCAATTCAGCACCAGGGGTTATTACAGAGTGCGATAAAGGGTCACCAGTCGTTCCTAGAGTCAGGCATAGATCTACACACGGCTATATGAACCACAACCTTGTTACTGATTCCCTGTACTGCCTTGTCTTACATACTGGATCTGTTTACCATCGAACTGAATCTAAACATCCAAACAATGAGAGAAATGACATAAATAAATGTATTTATCTTCGACGGCCTACAAGTGAGCATGGGCTGAGTGATAAACTCCTGACCAGCTGTTTGCTGCTGATTCCCAGTGCTAGCTTGTCTGACGTACTGGATCTGGTTACCACCAAACTGAATCTAAACAAACAAACAAAGAGAGTATAAATATAAAGAAATTGTCTTCAACCTGTAACAAGGAGGTAAAACATGCTCAGTGAGACCGAATAATATAGACCAAGTACTGTAAAAAAGAAGGAAAAAAATCACAGCCGTTGGGCAGGATTCGAATCCATTACCTTTTTGACAACATCTACATGTAAGAAATCCATGACCCTTACCAAGTCAGAGAAAAATTGTATCATCATATTCCGCAATAGATTCAACCGAATGAAATCATAATCAAAAGGTCATAAAAACTATGAAAGCAAGAATTTGGAATGATAGAAATATAAAAATCTTTTCTAAAAAGTACATTTCATTTGGAAATCTGCCCAATAGTAAACAGCACATGTCCGTGCATCTCATATATTTTAGCGGATATTCCAAAGCTGTTTAACTGAAGAAAAGAATAGAAAAAATTTATTTGTTCAAAATACTTATGATAAACTACAAATATGTGATTTACCTGTTGGTTATCTCCACTGGCATTAGCCACGACCTGCTGAAGATTCGTACCAGCTGGGAGCTGACCAACGATGACCTGGCCCTGAGAGTTGATCAGCGTTGCTTGGCCATCTGTACCAGTCTGGATCTATATGTAAACAATAAACAACAAACAACAAATAGTAAAATAGTAAAACAAAAAAGGAGATGTTACGTTGATTCATGGTTAGCTAAGACCAGTTGTGGATTCGTACCGGCTGTAAGCTGGCCAACGATGACCTTGCCCTGAGAGTTGATCAGNCTGTAAGAGTTGTTGTTGTTGCTGAGTATCGCCACCACCCACCATCACCCTACTACCAATCCCGGATTGATTATCACCAACTGTTATGAACTGTAAGGTGGTAGGGGGTCGGGGAGCTCATGAGAGGTGTAAAATATTGATTGCATGATATCATTAGACAGACATACCCTATAACTTACCTGCTGAAGAGACTGTAAGAGTTGTTGTTGCTGCTGATTCCCGCCAGCACCAGTTCCACTACCGGTCCCCGACTGGGTACCGCCAACCGTTATGAACTGTAAGGTGGTAGGGGGCGGGAGAGCATATGGGAGGCGTAGCATAGCGCAGCAAAAGGGCGGGGATCGTATAAATGATGCAGATTACAATGGAGAAAATGGCAGAGCAAAGGGGCATGAGTGATCGAGAATTGAGGTATACAAGAGCAAAGTCAGGATCATGTAGCGCATAAAATATTGGTTCAAACAAATCAAGAAAGGGGTGTACAAGTACAAGTACAGTGCAACAAAGAGGGATAAAGGTGTATGAAACAGGGATATATTGATGCATCATATAGAGGATAAGAAATAGCAGGACAAGTGATTAAGGATAGGGTGTACATAGGGTCACAGGGAAACCATAGAACCAGTGACAAAAATGCATCAATGGGGCACAAATAATTCAGATGGAAGATGGGGGTAACAAAGATCAACTAAGAGGTATGTATAATGCACGGTATTGTTACATATCAGCAGAGGAAAACAAATTTTGAGAAATGAACAGAAAGTTGAGAAAACCCAAAGAAAAGGGAATACAATACATGAAATGAGAGTCAAATATGCAAAATAGGATTGCAAAGGGTAACGAAGAGCAGCTAACGGTTACAAATGACACATAATGAGGTACCAAAAAAGCAGAATAAAGGGATACAGATAGGATAAAGGTTTATTGGAAAGTATGACAGTGGCGAATATGCAGTACACCACACGAACGTTTGATCATGAGTAAAAGGATTTGGAGCAATGCAGGAAATTTTTCAATTTTCCCTCATAGGATTGGTGGTATTATTCATCAGGTATAAAATCAACAATTCCAAGCCAGAATGAAGCAAAAGCAGGAGGTGGGAAAGGAAATTGTGAAAATGAATTAATGAAGATTAGGAATTGTTTAAACATGTGATCTTTCTATGGTATATCTAATACATCATACTGAATCCCTGGGATAACAGCTCAAAAGAGCAAGTCACCCAGAAATGAAAACTGGTGATTTTTTCCACAGCAGTTCGACTAGTTCTCAACAATTTGATTATTGTGCAAGTTCCCTTATAAATCCAGAAAGTTGTACAGGATACGTGCTGAGTGAGTGTGAACAACCCAATTAACTAAATAGGTCAGAGTGAATACAAATGAATGTGGCGCTAAATTGACTGAGCGAATCCTGTCTATGTCTGTAGAATAGAACACAGACTAATTGGCTTACAGTACATGTAAGTGCTCATTTAGTCCTAGTATGAGATAACCAGTGCCAGTTGGCTTATTTAATTTGTGTACACCTAGCAGGCTGCGAAGAATGCTATCATTCCAGTGACTAGATTTTAGAAGATAACAATAGACATTGTGTGAAATGTTTAGAGAAATCAAAGATTGGTATAACACATCATAAATCTTATCTTATATTATCCAGTCTTACCTGTTTCAGTTTTTGGTCCTGATACAAGAAAAATTGCACAACTCCACATCTGTGAAATTATATGTGCTATTTGTCTTACTCTTTCATGGAAATAAATGGATAGTTAATGGAGGTCATTCAGGCAGGCAGTAGCACACATATGGTACTGTGCAAATCTGACCTGGTTCATGACTTTGCGAACCAGATCAAATCTGTACAGTGTTCAATGGGACAAATTACATAGCAAAATCTGTTCTGCCCACGGATAGATTCGACCAAATAATGGCTGTCAATATTTTTGGTTATGTTTATTACAAATAGGGTATCTAAAATTAGGAATGGCAAAAAAATTATGACATCATCACTTTGGTACTATATTATTTGCTTTGCTTTTAACAAACCTGAACTTGTGGTTGAGTTGTGATGAGCTGACTGGCTTGAGCCGTCTGTGTCTGGCTTGTGTTAGCTGCAGTCACTACCGGTGTTGGGGTCTGGACTTGCAGAGTATTTGCTGTTTGGTTCTGGTTACCTTGCTGGGGTACGCTGAAGTAATACTGGACTTGGTCAGCTGGGATAGCCGTCTGTTGAAGCTGACCCTCCTATAGGTGTGAGTAAATCAATGGTTGTGTTAGCAGGATAGGAGTAAGTTATTTTGATCACTCTCTTATAAAGCCCACTTTGGATCTCAGTGAAAGAAGAAGGAATAGAAAATGCCAACAGCAGCATATTCGGGAGTCATGGGAAAAATATGAAATTCAGTGCAAATATAGACTGAGCCTATCACTGGATGTATTGGTCTCAAATTCTTCCTGATCTAACAAAATATGTATCATTGTGAACTTTGCATGTGAACTGCATTTGAATGGTGTTGGCAGCCGTCACTACCAGTGTTGGGGTCTGGACTTGCAGAGTATTAGCTGCTTGGTTCTGGGTACCTTGCTGCGGTACGCTGGACCAGGGCGGTGTTTCACCAAGATAATAAAGACTTTTAGAACGATTTTAAGTTCGACTCGTATCAGTTCTTGCACTGAATGCCCGCTATTGTGTGAATTGCGGGGATAGCCATTTGTTGAAGCTGACCTTCCCATAGGTGGGATAAAATTAATGGTTGTGCTAGTAGGATATGAGAAATTTAGTTTGATACCACTCATCACGTCTCCCAGTCAACTTTGGATCCAAGTCAAAGAAGTACAAAATTTGTTAAAAGTGTCACCTGCAACATTTTCAGTGTTGACAGAATTTTTTCATACTAACACGTATAGGGTAACAAACTTTTCAACTCAGAAGGATGGGGGAACTACAGAATTTATCAAGTGATTAACTTTTGACCAATCATACAGGTGGATTCTAAATATGGGGGATATAATAGGTCCTATTAAAATATTAACACAAAATTCTTTCCTATTAAGTTATACATTTATTTTTAAATTGACTATTTGTTTATTCCATCCCTCTTTCAATAATTAAGCACAAAGTAGTTGGGCCAATTCATAAAGATAAACATACTCAGCAGGTCCATGACTGATAATTGAATAATACAGCTTGAAAAAACTTATACAAGTCATAATGCAAAATCCTGTCCTCCATACTGCACTGGATTTGTCTCATAGCATTGTTAAAGATTTTAAAAATTGCTATAATTCCTTTCAATATGTACATGCAACTTTGCCTTGAGAGGGTGTTGCTGCAAAGTTGCAATTGATTAGTAAGAGCCAATTTAAAATCACTGTCTCTTGCACATCTTGTTAAAAGAACAGAACGTGCGCACATTAAAATGTCTGTTTTAATTTGCAGTAGATTTGCGATCAATTGCAACTTTGTAGCAATATCCCCTTAGAGATTTAAAGAAGCTCTCAGAAGGTTCTTTACTTCTTTTTGAGGTTTAAAATGTTCAGGTAAAATATTTACTTACTGATCTCTTTGGTGGTTTGAGTTCATCTCTGGGTACGATGTCAATCAGGAAATCAAATTGATCATATTTAGTGATTGCCATGGCGATATCATTCCTCTGCGGAGAAAAAGAAGAAAATTACTTGTAAAATAATTTACATAGCGCAGTCACTATATATGGATATACTCTCCTGCGGTGTGATGTTCGGGTCTGTGGATATTGTTATTTGAAACTATAAACATGATTTATGCATGCCAAAATAACGGTGGCCTGCTACCCCCTCACTTTTCCCTTACCAAACATTTTTGTGCTTTTGAAAAAAAGCATTAATAAATCTCCTTCCAGCTGTCAGGAAAAGATCCTACAATATCTACAATTGAACTTGGCTGAATGTTTCTACATTTTTATCAGCCATCCCCCTTCCCTGAAATAATCAATAAATAAATTCATAAACACAAATGAATAACAGAGATTGACATGGTCGGTCGAGTCACTATACCTGTTTTAATATCGTTTATCATCATTTTAATTATCTATTAATATCAAGAGAGTGCGTGAAGCCACGTGTGGATTTTAGCTCATCTTAATGAATCAGCTGAATATCTTTTATAAGTTTAATCATTAATAACATCACAATGTGAGTAAAAATACACAATCTTCATTCAACCTTTATCTAAGATAGCAAGTTACTAATCCTTTATTGATATCCTGTTTCAAAGAATTATTTTCCTGCCTGGTATCGCATCGAAGTTTGCTATGCATTTTAGCAGGATTGCTATACAAAGTTTAGTTCAGCAACTTTTTCACATAGAACTGTACAGTTAAGTATTGAAAATATTTCCTCAATTTGTTTAAACTGCTAATCAAATGTGAAAAGTAAAATTATTCCCTGCTGTGTACAGTTGAAAATGTATAAAAATTCTGCTTGATACTATTGTTTTTAGGATAAAAGAGTGGGGAATTCCCAATTGTGCAGCATTGGTGATACATATTTACATTGTTAACTCTATTTGCCTGTTTATTCATGGTGAATATTAGATAACATACCTGAAGAGTTCTTCTCTTGTTTTCCTCCGTTTGAAGCCAAGCTCTGAGGGAGAGTTCCGTGATGAAGATTTCTGCTGCTTTAGCAAACAGCACAGGTGCTTCTGCACT
>BQKZ01016345.1:0-10776 GCA_036244855.1 Temnopleurus reevesii | reverse complement strand
AAATTCCAAGGGTGGGTTCACCTTAAATCCTTTAAACTTCAACCCTATGCATTTAATTTGTTCTGGTACTCTTCATACATGCAGGACAGCACTATGCTCATGTGTTTGCATTTCGTTTAGTTGTGAAGAGTTGGCACAAGTAATTCACATAGCCTCTGAGGGCAGGGGTTGTATTTCAAGATAATATTTTCTGCACTCAATGATATATCTTGGCACTGTATCGCACCTGAGAAAGAGTCACTAGTTGTTATAAATTTTGCTATGAAGTACCAATGATGTCCTCCGATAGGGATCCTTGAGTTGGCCACTTTGGCAGAATCTGTGATGTAATAGTGGACAAATCCCTTCTCTTTAAAAAATGGGCTAATTGTAAAAGGAATAATTGTTTAACAATTCATGTAGAATTGATATAACCATGCCTTTCCCAGGAGAAACACCTACATTTTATTGACTTTTGTGAAAAAACAGGAAAATGTGATTTTTTTTTATCTGGAATGAATAAGAAGTTGTCCAACATAACCACACAGATTCTGTCAAAATTGCACGCCTCATTGATCCCCATCACGCTGCATCAATGATCATGAATATCACGAAACTTAAAGAACACATCAATTTTCAACCCATAATCTGATTTTGTTCAAATGTTTACATTTGGTTACCCATTTTTCTTCATCAAAATACCTCACAATGATTCCAGAGGTAGGGTCCCCTTTAAAAAGTGTGTGTAATTCTATATACCAGTATTTATTTTGGTTCATTTATTTATTAAAGCTCAACTTGAACACCCCTTTTTATAATATTCTATAATGTATTTATCTTAAGTTGTAATAATTTATTTATTATTCATATATCATTGGAAGATACTTTTAACGAATAATTGGTATATTGAATTAATCAAGACGGTCCATACAATTTGCAAACTCAATTTAGCAGAATATTATGCAACATTGGTATTAGTAATAAATGCGGTGCATTCTTGAAGCACTGATCAAATTTTAGTTATGCATAGCATGATGATAAACTTCAAACCTTGACAATGCAAATTCATTTCAAAAGGTGTTTAAATGTGATCCTCCAGACATCTGAAGTTGAAATTTGGAAGTATGGATGTTTAAGGGACTTACTGCTATTCCATGAGAGTAAAAATTAGCCAGCGCTCAGGAAGCATGTTGCTTTTAATCTGCAGAGAGAGTGTGCAGATTTCTCACCCTGACCTAGGTGTGGAAGTTTATTCGCACATGATTAAAGTCAGTCCATCATGATCGACATGACTTCCGGTTGCGAGCGCACACGGACGGCATGTTGCGTATTGGCAACAATGATATGTGAAAAATTCCTTGCTTACGCATCTTACCAAGCTCAGAAACTCGGAACACTTTGTACTACTTTTCGATCCTTGTTGTCGTTGCGTGTAACTTTAATTCCTCCCCTCTTTGGCTTCGGAACGCATACGTTTACGACTGCCGAGCTGTGAACTAGCAAAATAAATCTTGCTCACTCGCAATTCCAGGTAAAACAATATGTGATTTTATGTTTGGCAATCTTCGCAATTAAAATGGCTGCGGACAGTTTGGCTCGCAACCGGAAGTCATGTCAATCATGACGGACTGACTTTAAGTGGGATACTTGTGGACCTCAGGCTCGTAAGAGAGGTTCATGTTCATGTAATAGCATTCCGAGTTGGCCATCCATTACAGATCTCGAGCTTCAGCAATTGCTGAAGCTCGATCAGTGTGTATTTATTTAAACGTACAGGACCAAGTGATTCCTTTTGTATCCAAAGGTTTGGAGTTTTAATGTGTGTATCACAGGCTGAAACTGTTGAAACTGATTTCAAACCTCGGCAAAGTTAGTCCTTTCAGATTCTGAACGGATGAGTAAAGCACACCTTACGATCAATTTATGATCCATTTTCTGAAGAAAGCGGAATAGTATCGTTCAGAAGCATTTAAGAACATAACATAAAATGTGTTTGACTTAGATTCTTAATACTCAGATTACATTGCATAGTGCAAGCTTTCTCATCAGAAGGGACACCAAATCAGGTCTGAGTCGGAAGGGATTTGAAGCAGTCAGGGCCATCTTAAGATTGTCCTCAATATTTAAACTGATTTGTCCTATGTATCCGGTATAATGCTGATTAATGCTTTAAAATTATATTTATCATATCCAAATGAGTTTCAGAACAAGAATCAGGTAGATTTGATTTGTCAAAATGCCGATATCAATTTATTTTATTAGTCGTAAGCCGATCATGAGGTGTGCAGTGGGCATACTGATAGATCTCCCCTTAATCAGAAATATACATAACTCATTCTATTCAATTTCAATTCTTGTATAAATTTAAACCTTAATCCAATGATAAATGTAATGAAAGTCAAGTGCAATTGCTTTTCAAAAACCTTTCATAGAGATCTATAGATTTTTTAAATCCAATTCAACATAGTATAATATTTTTTTTTAAATATTTATAAAAAAATTATTTTAGTAGTATTCAAGAAGTACCCCCAGTTGTGATGAAATTTTGCACTTTTACTCTATATATAGCTGCATTCCAAAGTGTTTTAGAGATTCCAAATAAATACAGCTCAGTTTTAGTGTGTTTTCAGTGTTTCTTTGAAACGTGAAATATGTGTCTGTTCAACGAAAATAGTTATTGCACCTTGATGTAATTTATACGACTTTTAAACCTTTTAGAGTGTGTTGCTCAAAATCAACTGCAGATTGACTGCAACTTTGCACATTGTAACGCGCATTTTCATTGGCGCACGGTACGCGCATTTAGCTAGACGCGAATAAAACAACGGTTTTGATTGGCGTGTTCCGATCAACTGCAACTTGCAATCAACTGCAACTTGCGATCAATTGCAACTTTTGAGCAACACCCCCTTAGAGTGTTCACTAATATGAGAGCTTTCTTCTTCACTATGAGCAGAAGGGATAAAGGAATTGGACAAAGTAAACAGCTCCTATTTAAGCATTCACTATAGCTAGAAGCACAGAAAAGAAATGTCCTTCCCTCTTATTCTGTGATGAAATTTTAAACCGTTGCCACACCTGTTCAGTGAATAATAGGGAAGCTATTTCTTTTGTGACCCTGAAGCTATGTTTGTGAAGGCTTGAACGATGTTGTTTTCTTTGTCCATTTCGCTTTGTCCCTTCTGCTCACAATGTTTGTCGCTACATGTACATACACTATTGTATAAAAGCGTTGTTTGCATTTAGATCTACATACATAGATAATCATATTGTCTGCTTTAAAATTTTGATTTAAAGAACTATTCAACTTAACAGATCTGCAACCTAGAACTTCATAATACGTGTATATTGTATTTCTAAAATTCTATTGCTAAATCATTATATTTAAAACATATTCCCTTCATTTTGTATACCATATTTTTTATACCAGAGTCTTAATTTTTTATTGGTATGTACATTTCCATCATGCTAACGAAACAAATATTTTAAAATTGGGATTGTGCAATGTGGGATGATGAAGCCTTTCATGGTAATGTACAGATAAGGTAGTTTATAGATATGGTAATATGCAGATAGTTTTTTTTTACATTCATTATACATTTACACTTCTCAAAGAAAGCTAAGGATCACTCGTAAAATGTGTATATTAATTATAAAAGAAGGGTCTACTAACAAATTATATTTCTGCAACAGAAGAAGAAAAAATTGATGAACAGAACAAAAAAAGTTTGAGGAAAATCGGACAACTAATAAGAGAGTTATGAATGTTTGAATATTCAAACAAATTGGCAACTGATGACGTCACAGGTGCACAATTGACCATCTATTACATTCATATCAATGTTATAAAATTTTATGTTTTTCCCCAAAAATATGATTTCCTCAAAACTTTAACCATAGGATATCTTTATGATAGATAGGTAGATCCACTATTTGCATGTTTACATTCATACAAACTTTGCAACTTTCTGTAAAAATAATGAATTTTGTACCATATTTATCATGAAAACTCGGTTAGTTGTGCACCCATGATGTCATCAAATTGGCAACATTTCTGGAAATTTCTACTGATTTACCCATTTTTTCAAATATTTAAAAATTCATAACTTTGTTATTACTTATCCGATTTTCTTCAAACTTTTTTTGTTTTACTCGCCAATTTTTTTTCTGCTTCTGTTAAAAATTTATTATTTTTGGGTAGACTCTTCTTTTAAACAAGGTTTTATATTTCTAGAAATGACCAAATATACAGTAAATGTTTGGAATGGCATCAAACACACTGNTGCGACGGAATAATAAGGGATCGAACACAAGGGTGCATTGCCTAATTAGCTATTCATGGTCGTCTGTTTCTTGAATACGTGCCTGTTAAATGGGTGCGAATTGGCGAGTGTTGCGGGTTGATAGTACATCCACAGGTTGCCGCCTCTCCACAACAACTCCTTGTGATATGGGTTGTAAACTTGTCCGAGATTGGCAAGGGTTGGGATTACGTTCGGTTCTTAAACTACATTTTATATTAATTAATCCTACAGCGCGGCCTATTTGGGAGTTTTATACTATTTAGAATTAAACGAATATAGCCCCAAGTCCTAACCTCAAACCCATCTCAGACAATCTTAGAACGCCACTAAGACCACAAGTGATATTGCCGTATCGAACGGTCCAACCTCATTGACTTACCCCGACATCTTTGCTCAGTCTTTGCATTGCCAGTTCTGATATATATCCCAAATACACACATAATCCAAACAAATATATGATCCATTCAAACATATTATGATTCAAGAATGATCTAAGCAAAGACGTCTAAAATCATCAAATTCAAACTTCCCTAGTTCCACGGGCAGAACGATATACTCTCCATGGTATACATGCATAATGGAGTCATCACATTCTAGGCTATATACCAATTATTATTATTTTTTTTTTTTTACAAATTCCACACATGACATAACAAATAACAAATGCGTTGATTCAGTCTCAAACTCATGTGCTCATCTTGCCGGTTGCAGATTGCAGATTGCCTTGAAGCTAAGTTCCTATTTGAAGAATATCTATTTTCAAAACTCCCGCCAAAAGGCGAGCTCTAGTAACAGCCCTTAGAAACCAGACACGTCGACCAATCACGGCGTGAGTTTCGTAGTAATCTCAACACACACCATGCCTGGATGCACACACACATACGTAATGTTCCGATGTCTGTGAAGCTGTCCCATCTGACGTCATGAGGCAAAATGAATCATTGTTTGGTTGCACTCAACCGACCGTCCTTTTGAAAATGTCCCGACATGATCTTTTTAGTCATATATACATTTTTTTTTCAAACTGTTTAATCAAACTGAAAGATCACAGTTAAAGGAGAATGAGCCCTAGAGGATAACATACACCTATCAGTAAGATGTCACATATCTATGCCAATTGGACTGGATTAAGCTCTACAATGAATTCATAAAAGCGTAAATTTCCTGATATTTTAAAACAGGTTATCGTCTGCTATCACATTACAAGGGGCTGCCATTTTGTTCAGACCAGATATTTCGACATGATCCATTGATATCATTCTCATTGACAAGGGAAATATTCATGAAACCTTAAAATAGTTCAATCTTTGGCGAATAAAATACGTTATGTTGGAAAAAATGCGCGATATGTTTCCAATATTTTAGTAAGCCTTGTAATAGATAATTCAATTTTCAAAACATCTGTTTATACTAAAGAAATGTACTTTTAGTGGGCTTGCCTGGCATAACAGAATTTCCTAATATTCAGCAAGCCTTCCAGGTATTGTATTATATTGTTTGAATACAAGTGTAAGCGTAGCGTTTGCCAATGGCCCTATATTACACGAATGCATGACTCTAAAAGGCCAACTTGTACTTCAGATTCTTCTTTTTGTTCTGGTCTTCATCTGATTGTATAACGCTATAGAAAGTCATATACAATGGTTTAAATAGCTAACCGATAAAACAGATTCCTTTCTTTCATTTGTTTTGTTATGAAGAAGCTTCATGTCATTCACCATGTCATACGTCATTACTCCATGTTATGCGTCATGTATGACAAGAAAAAAAATTTCAATGCACAAAAAAAATGACTTTTAAAGGTACATTGGACCAGTGTTAAATAATAAAATTTATGTCCACATATATATTATATTTTTTCTCAAACGTTAAATTCTTTTATACCCGATCAAGAAAGTTTTGATTTGGGAACAAAAATACTTTCTCGTACCAAAAAGAAAATGGCAGCCCCCAGCAAATGTTAGCAGACGATAACGTGGCTCAGAAAATTGTGATTTAACTCCAAATTCGATACTTATATATTGAATCGCATATTCCAATCATTAGATACATATTATACCTTTTGAAATAAGCTGATTTATTTTCTTAGTGTAATTCCCCTTTAAGTCAAAGAAAAAAAAAACATCGGAAGAGCAAACTGAAAAGGCATCTCTAGATGTTCTTTGACTGTTCCCTCCATAGTATGTCTTATTTTTCACACGGAATATGTCTAGAAAAAAATAATTTAAATTTTTTCCGACAACCCTACACTATTTTAAAAAAAAAAGGTAATTCGAGGGATTCCAAAAATTTGTTTTGTATTGCCTAATTGTGGACGGAAATCTTTACTCATGCATATCAACAAAAGTCTCCCCTGGCCCTCCTTTGCAATTATTGATGAGCATTTACACTTTATCCATTCATGTTAATTGTATGTGCGAAGATGGGATTCCTATAGCTGTCTATTCAATGGCCTTAAGCTTCAGTCACATTAAAGCCCCGATTCAACACGACATTTTGTCCATGATTCAATTAGGTAAATAATGACAAAGAATTGTGTTAAGTCGTGCTGAATCGGGGTTGTAGGCCTATGTGACTGGGGCTTACAACTGAAATGCGTATAATGTTATCTTTTTCATGCTAAAGTAAAGGGTACAACTTTGCACAATTATGAGTGCCAGGAAATACAACACCATGAACACTGGAAGAATCTTATAGGGTACAATATTGCATAATTTCAGATCGGTGTAATGTTTCACCGCTTAAAAGTAGAATACTTCTTTTTTTTTCAGCCTAAAATCTGACTTTCCAAGATTGTTGTGTTATGTTGAAGAGTACTAAATGTTAGAACTTATCACCTAAAATTTGACTTTCCAAGATTGTTGTGTTATGTTGAAGAGTACTAAATGTTAGAACCTATCACCAATCAATTAAAGCACAAAGATTGGTCATGATAAGCGCGTTTAAAGTTATAAACATGCACTAACAGGGCTGTGTGTGAGTGGCATTGAGGTAATATACGCTAGCTGTATCGCGATACCGTTGGCATGCGGTAAGAAAGATGACAGCCAATGGAATAGATATGTATTTGAATTAAATGCCATAGACTACTAATGACAAAATATTTAATTGAAGTTATTATTTTGGTATGTCCGAGGTACAGAACAAGTTGTAAGCATAATTGCAAAGTATGAAAATGTAGTTTTTGGAAGCAACACTCAACGCGACCCTTTGTTCAGTTCCTGCGAACAAAGTGTCGTGTTGCTTCCATGGGGCCCTATGTGACTGGGGTTTAGGATAGGGAAGCATATTAAAAGCTGGGTCCGAGCCAGAAAAATCTTGCTTTGAATAAAAGCAGAAACATCAGTCGAATAGATCAACAAAAACTGTAGTATATCAGACAATGAAGAAGAAAGGTATGAATATTTTAATTATATAACTGAACAACATTTTCATGCAAATTGGCAATGTTTGGTCGCGTGATGTATGTCATGCACTTCTCTGTCAGTTGTTTACTTTATCTTGTATCTTGTATCTTACATCTTATATCTGATATCCTTTTCAGCCATATTTTTTTTTGTCATTTTCGTCGATAAATACATGGATGTAGATACATTTCTTGATTCAACTTTTGCATGTTTAAAAAAACCCTATGCATTGGGGGTGAAAGCATATCCTTAAAAACAATATTCTATAATAAGATAAGAATCGAAATGAATTTGAATTGAATTTATTAACATCACACACGTATATGTTCACAATACATGAAATAACATACAATATTACAACGATAAATACTATCATAGTAGTTAAACAAAATGATGAAATACATATAAAATATGAAACATAAAAAAGGTACACATATTGTAGAAGGGGACGGTGAGGATGTTAAAAGGAACTAGAATTTAGCACAAGTGCTAGTCGAGTGCATGTCATACGTAAATGTGTGTAGAATTTTTTTTTCTGGAACTTGCTGTGGAAACATATTACGTATTACATCAATCTGCGAATTTAAAACACGAAGTTAAAATTACTTAATTTTTTCTTCCGGGGGAAAAATGTCGGAGGCAATTTACGCGTTCATGAACAATTCGTTACCCGAAATGTCTTTTCAAGCAAGATTCTAACCCCTTCCTGGAATTTTCAGGATTTCAGCGAATAAAGGAAAATCAAAAATTTAAAGAAAAATCTAACATTGCGTTACTTTTGTTATGTTTGATTACAGACTGTTGTGGAAGACACACATAGCTATATTTCAATATAAACCCAAGACGGTTCCTAATTCGAAAGCAATATAAAAGAACTACGTTTCGTTTGGGGGAAATAATTTGTTTAATAAGGACCTCTGATTTGAAGAATGAACATATTTTTCATAGAATAAACAAGTTATACAAGTCTAATTGAAAATAATTATGAGTGAGTAAGGACAATTATAAAATCGAACATTCCGTTTATGTCAATAATTGTACACTTTGACTTAAATTTACAGCGATGAACCAAGAATGAAATCAATTCGCGAACAGAATGGACGTTTGTTAATGCTTGGTAGATTCCTTTAATAGTCCTGAAAAAAAATAATTTGAAGGATAATTGTGCACAAATATGTTTTATCAGAAATTTTAATTGCGTTGTCGTCGGGTGTAATCTAATAAGTGGTGAATTTTTAAATAATGTTATCGGACAGGAAATATTTAAGATAAAATTCCAAGAAACTAGTACAAGGGTACGATATATCATCAAGGCACTCTATATATTGCAAAAAAAAAAAGAAATCTTGAAAGGCAATACTAATTTAGGGTTTGTTCAGGGTCAGGAAAGAAAACAGAACTTATTTCATCATTTCATTCATCATGAATTCTGTGATTCTACACCTCGAAAAAGGCGATCGGATTTTCCTTAGTTTCAATTTTGCGATGCGTTTTGACGACGCATTACAATTGTTTTGACGACTTTTCAGCTCTTCAATTTAATTATTTTTTCAAGGTACGCTCTTTGATTTCTCATGAATTTTTCGTGGATGATTCTAACACTCACTGTATGTTATGTTATAGTTCAAGTGTCTTTGACTCTTTTGAATATCACAATGTGTAATTTTTACCTGTAAATCTACGTTCCAGAACTGTACGATATATTTGTATGGTCCCATATGTTCATTTTATTGTTAGTGCCACGCCCATTACTCGTTAGACTAACTAAACTAGTGGCTGTCATGTTGCTATTGTATGCTGACGTTGTCGCACTCGATTCTGGGAGCTGAACTTTACAGAGACATCCTTACATAGCCCTTATTTACACATTCCATAAAATTAGACATTTTATGTGCATCACATACGACTATTCCGGCCAACGATATCGGCGCAAACTTCCACTGACTGACTGAGTCTCTTTAATTCTTGCCTCAGCCGCGCCGGACAGTAGACTTGGCCCGTCATCCCACGAGTCATGGTGCAGTGGGTAAGGAGTTAGTCAAAAAGCAATGCTTCTGTTTTAGATTGAAAGTTTCACTTTGCTCTTGATTTTGTTGTAGCGGGTGGCCACCCCCCTACTACAAAATAACTCCGCAGCTGGGTGTAGAGACCAGAATTTCTTCCAATAAGCGTCTGCAAAGCAAGACTAAAAACTAAAAATGCAGAAAATTCTATAACCTCTCTTTCCCCCTTCTCAAAACTGTTGACAGTAAATCCCAATGAAAGATGAGTTGGAAAAGCAATGAAGCTAGATTAAAAATCCAGACCAGTCAATGATGACACAAGGGGAAGTTCCTTTTATGTTTTACGCTAGAGGTAAAAATACCAGTAAATAGACCAACTCTAACCCCCAGAGGTGTCTCCAAAAATCCTCAGAAGAATTACACAGAAAAAATAAGTAAAAGGGACCAACTTAGATGAGAATCCAGACCCAAGAACCACAAAGCCAAATGAGACCAGAGACAGTAAAATATTGGAATCTAGATTCAAGATAAGATCTGGAAGTCAGAGACTAATTTTTCCCTGCGAGTTCGATGGAAGGCAGTGAAGAACAAGTAGAATAAAAAGTATTTCAAAATTGATCACTTCTTAACCTAGCGCCTGCATTAAAGCTAGCCGTTCGAGAGTGATAAATTCCCAAGACTGAGATTCAATCACCCCTGGAAGTTCTTGAATAAATCCCGTTCCTGCATGTATGTAGTCAACGCGATGAAAAATCTGTCCAAGAAGAGAACACTCCAAAATAGGGCTAAGTAATACTAGCGTAGTCCTAAAAATTGGCTTAATATAGAATCTATAATCAAATCAAGACTACAGAGAAAAAATGGATTCCCCGAAGACGCAAGAGATTAGTTAGAGTGTAAAATCTAAAGTATTGATTTAAGAAATAGACCTACACTAAAATTGAGTTATCATAAAATATCCTAATTGCCTAATTAGGGTCTGAATTCCTGAGACTAGCCTACAATAATTAACTACGATTAATGTTGTTGCATTTGCCAAAAACAATATCTAGTTAAAATTCTAGAATACGTTCCTAAATAAAA
>BQKZ01016276.1:0-19982 GCA_036244855.1 Temnopleurus reevesii | reverse complement strand
ATTGGCGATCCTGTGCACCCGGTGGGATCCGACAAACAAAAAAAGGAGGGTGTTCACCTCCTATCTGTTGCCCCCAGGGGGCCAGCAGGGGCTGACAATTGACAAGTTGAAAAAAAAATGTCTTCTCCTCCAATTTGGGGCCCTTTTAACCTAGAAATATATATAATAACGTAATCTTTGGTTGGCACAATAAGCGATATTGATGTCCACTCTGATTCAAGATATTGCGAACCCCCCCCCCCCCGAAAAAAAAAATCAAAAATTTTCACGTGAGTAGGCTATATCATCGAAAAGTGCGATATATGTCATTTCTTGGGCTACCCTATACATCAACTTTTTCTGATAAACAAACATACATGTAGATGGCGCTATTCATTATGTCGAAGTAAAATGCGCAAAATTTATAAATTGTCGGACTAAAATACAATTTAAACTACTGTCAATCTTATCGGGCAAAACGCAAACTGTCAGACTAATAGACCAATTTTACCTAGAGTCGGTCTCATTTGCAAAATTTATGTTCGGTTGTAATCATGTGCGTATTCATAATTTTGTCGGATTAATGAGTTGTCTGACTCTAATCCGTTTTTATGTAATGTCTATTTCGTGCAACAATTATTCAAAATGTCGGTCTCGTAAGCTGTCGGACTCTTGGGCTGTCGGACTAGTCGATAGTACCCGAGGTGAAGTGGGGCTGTTCCCGTCTGGTCAGTCAATATAAGACAACTAAATAATATTATTATTGTGGAGGTGAGGGGGTCACGTTGTTCTATTATTACAATTGGTACATACAGCATTTACCTACAATTGAATAATTAATTCATTCAACTTAGACTGAAGGCACATCTGAACATAGTAAGTTAAAAAAAACACATTTAGTATTGGAGAGATTTTATTGTTCCCATTCTTCTTGATTCTTTTTTTTACAAAAAAAAATTATGAACCAGGTGGTACTTACCTACGACTGGATTTGCTTCCTTTGAAAGTCGCCTGTTTTTTTTTAGAGATGTCCAAAAGCTGGTCCTAGAAATTGACATTAAAATGCATTTTCAGGTATTTTTCAGGTATATTTCACAAATTTTTCTCTCAAAATTTGGTATCAAATACTCAGACGAGCAGTTAAAAAAAAAGTTTGAAGTAAATCCGACCCAAAATAAGAAAGTTATGAATATTTCATTGTTATAACTCAGCAGTTGTTTGTCATGCCAGTTGGCAGGATGGGTCACGTGATATCACGTATATCATGCACTTCTCTGCGAGCAGTTTATAATATCTTATTGTTTTAAAACCCCAATTTTCTAAATGTTTAAACGCAATAGGAAAAGTTTTTTTTCGTCGATATATACATGCGTACGGATACATTTTTTATTCAACCTTTGGAAGATTTTTTTTTAAAGCATTCACGGAGTAAAACAGATTCTTCAAAAGTTACAATAAGTTTACTGACAGGAATTGCATGACGTACGTCATGACACTTAACCAAAAGTAACATGTTATGACGAATGCCGTATAATAATTCATAAAAACCACCGTTCAATCATTACCATTAAATATTTTTTACTTTCTTATTTCTTGTTGGATTTACTTCAAACTTTTTTGATCTGCTCGTCTGATTTTTCTGCTTTTAATAAAAACAAGATTTTTCTGGCACTGCAGACCCAGTATTTAAAATATAATCAATCCTTACCTTGATTCTGTTACTATAACAATATTCCAGGGAGTACTCGTCGAATGTGTGTCTTTACTGTGACATGAACAGCCTTTCCACCACAAAATAATCAAGCCACAGTGCTGTGGGATTTCCCAACAAAATTTACCGCCAAAATCAATATATCCTTTGTATTCAGAAGGTGTAAATTGACATGCTAATCTGTGATTGGTTCGTAGAGAAACTGATTTGTGGAATTCCCCATCTCCATAGAGATGTTTAGTCTTCTATCTTAGACCAAATTTAAAGACTTGGTCTATGCCAGAAAAATCTTGCATTGATTAAAAGCAGAAAAATCAGAGGAGCAGATAAAAAAAAAGTTTGAAGTAAATCCGACCCAAAATAAGAAAGTTATGAATATTTCATTGTTATAACTCAGCAGTTGTTTGTCATGCCAATTGGCAGGATGGGTCACGTGATATCACGTATATCATGCACTTCTCTGCGAGCAGTTTATAATATCTTATTGTTTTAAAACCCCAATTTTCTAAATGTTTAAACGCAATAGGAAAAGTTTTTTTTCGTCGTATATATGCATGCATACGGATACATTTTTTATTCAACCTTTGGAAGATTTTTTTTTAAAGCATTCACGGAGTAAAACAGATTCGTAAAACAAATTGTAAAAAGTTACAATAAATTTACTGACAGGAAGTGCATGACACTTGACCAAAAGTAACATGTTATGACAAATGCCATATAATGATTTATAAAAACCACCGTTCAATCATTACCATTAAATATTTATAATTTTCTTATTTCTTGTCGGATTTACTTCAAACTTTTTTGATCTGCTCGTCTGATTTTTCTGCTTTTAATGAAAACAAGATTTTTCTGGCACTGCAGACCCAGTATTTAAAATATAATCAATCCTTACCTTGATTCTGTTACTATAACAATATTCCAGTGAGTACTCGGCGAATGTACTGTGACAGACTGTGTGTCTTTACTGTGACTTGAACAGCCTTTCCACCAAGAAATAAGCAGGCTGATGTGCTTTGGGATTTTCCAACAAAATTTTCTGCCAAAATCGATCTTGATCTTTGCATTCAGAAGATGTGAACTGTGATTGGTTCGTATAGTGTGTGAATGAAAATGAATAGGAACTGATTTTTGGAATTTCCCAACTCCTTAGATATGTTTAGTCTTCTATCTCAGACCAAATCTAAGTAGTTTATTTTTGCCAGCCAAAAATCTGCATGATTCAAATTCATACATACAAATGTCATTTGAAATAAGAAAATAACAACAAGCTAAAATGTCAAATTCGTCCAGAAATATGAAGATATGTATTGGTATTAAGTAGCTGACGTTTTTTTTTGCAATGCTATGCACTATTTTGTACACCCAGATTTTGTGTACAAAATCAAGGTAAATTGTGTTTTTACAAGTAATTAATATAAAATTTACATTTTTGCTTTCAATGGTTGAAATCAATTCATTATAGGGCAATTATACTTGAAAAAATGTTTGCATCAAATTTTTCTCAAAAAGCAATGAAAAAACCGAAAGGTCCAAAAGTTCTTACAAATTTGAAAAAAAGAAACAGTAAAAAAAAATAAAAGAAATTTAAATTGTCAGCATGATTTTTATAAAGTGTAATTGTGAGAAATGATACAAGGAATTCTTTAACCCAAACTTAGCTTCATATCATCTTCATTTAATGGTAGAGGAAAAAATATATTTTTATGCATAGATAAAAATACATAGTGCAGTTTTTCGAAAATCTGACAATCTAATTTTCTCGTTCGCTTGATATACTACTGGCATCCATATTTCCGCGATTGATAGCCAAGGCTGGGAGGCTTTTAACCAAACCAAAATATTACAGATCAAGACCCAGTCTTGAATATATTTTTTCATAAAAGGTAATGCTAAGGACTGGAGTAGAATTGAGTCATTCTGATTCGGACTGTCCAATGCTGCAATCATACCTCCAATCCTCTGGCTAAAACAGTGTTTTACTTGCAGGGCTCTTTTGCAAAGCAGGCCATGTTGCTTGAAAATAAAGACTTTCCTGTATTTTTAAAGAAAACTTGAATAAATGAATGAATAGATAAATGAATTATATGAAAAAGTTGGTTATTTCCAAATTACATTATCTCTGTGAAGCCCACCTATTACAAGCTCAGCTTCTTTTTGAGTCTTTCCCTTTCCTCGAAATATGAATTTGCAATGGTATCACATCTATATTGTCATTTCAATAATGGTCACAATACAGTATGATAATTTAGAAATCGATATCTTATTTTATTTTCTCTTTTTTTCAACTATTATGTCGATCTGTATTTTATTAGAGATAAGATAGATAAAAATGAAATGAAATGAAATCTTTATATTTTCAGATATTGTTTGCAGTTTCAAAGACATTAAAAGATGAGTTACCACAAAATTATATTTCTTTGTTAAATAGAAACATAAAAATCATATGAACTGAACAAAATGAGTTTGAGAAAAATTGGACAATTGATAAAAAAAAAGTGATGAATGTTTAAATATTTAGACAAATTGGCAACCGATTATGACATAAGTGCACACTTGACAATTTATTACATTCACATCAATGTCATAAAATGTGACTTCTTCTCCAAAATATGATTTCCTCAAATATTTACTTATAAGATATCTTCATTATATATTCCCTATTTGCATGTTCCCATTTATGCAAACTTTGTACATTTCTGTAGAAATTTTTCACCAAAAGTATAAAGAAAATTCGTAACTTTTGAACGGGTTGTCCAATGTTGCTGAAATTTTCACAGTTTGTTCGTCAGATTCTTCTTTATTCAATGAGAATGTGACAATTCTTGGGGGTGGTTCCCCTTTAAGAAATGTAAATATTATTACACGGGATGATTATCATGGTATAGATATCTTACAAAACTTTTCGAGACTATAGCATAATCTTTTGTGTACTGATTCTTTCTGAAAATTTGAATTTGGCCATTGAATCATATTTAGACCCCTCTCTTGGTAATAACAATATTTTGTTTGTTATCGGCAGTATGCTAGCTAGTTATGTCCGAGATTTGCAAAAGAAGGAGTGAAGGGTATCGATCCAATCCTGTGCTTAAGACGGTGTCCTATATCAAGAAAGACAATATTGATTCAGTCTCTGGGTCCCCGAGAGTGAGATATTTTGCACGTTTTAGGTTACAGCTTTACCAAAACTCATTCATTTTGCACACAATCCTGTTTGCAATATATTCATGAAACTATGGGGTGTTGTTCAAAAGTTGCAATTGATCGGAACGTGCCAATCAAAATCATGACTATAGATTCATTTGAAAATAACATATCAGGTTGGGTCAATTTGAGAGGATCGGTTGATGGAGGACAACAAAACAAAATTGTAGGCCTAAATTTAGAAGTTGATGATGTCGATGTGGAATTACAGAGTCGATAGCAAACAAGGGGCCTGTATAGGAGGGTAATTGATTCGCCAAGATTCAGGTTCAGACATAATTATTGCAGAGATGCCAAATGTTCCAGATTATGCCAAAATATGAATAATAAGTTGAATAAAAGTTAGAGAAACCATACAAAATTGACAGTACTCTCATGGGGGTTGTTGTTCCAAAGTTGCAATTGATCGCAAGTTGCAGTTGATCGGAACGAGCCAATCAAAATCATTGCTTCATGCGTGTCTTGTTAAATGCGCATACCATGCGTGAATGAAAATGCGTGTTACAATTCGCAAAGTTGCAGTTGATTTGAACAACACCCCCTATATTTCATTTCGTTTGGACTGTTGAAGAAAAAATTTACAGACAAAAACATTTTGCTTTTACCAAACTCCACTCGAGCCTAAAAGGACCAAGCTGCTTCAAAATCATAATTTGTATTCATACAAAATTTCATCTGACATTCTACATCTTCATTCTTCTCTCAATATCTCAACAAAATTGAAGACATGGACGACATTTCACGCACATCCTTCTAATATAATTCCAATTTTAGTTTATTCAATTTATATTATTACATATTTTGACTCTATTTAAATGAAAATACAAAAAATAACAAAATGCAGTAAATTTAGCACTTGAATGATAAAATATGTATTTGAAATAGAGGCATATGCATTGTTTTCATAAATTTATTAATTACATAACCAGAACAGAATGTAAAATGCCAAATATTTTTTTTTATGGCAGACCCCATCTTTGGAATATTTAAAACATGACAATTTTTGAAAACTAGCATGGACATACACTATACAACATAGGAAATACTATTAAATCTGTGTGTACATTTTTATACAAGCTTTAAATATTCCTGTCTTGTATATATGTTATCAAACGCATTGTAACATTTTCACACATCAGTGATTTAAATTGTTATATGAATTCTCTCTCCATTACACATCATGGAGTGAATAAAAAACAATAGGTGTATTTACTAATAGACCTGAAAGCTTGCCCGACATAGCAGCAAGTAATGTATGCAAACTGGATTCCAAATATTTTAGTGCAATCGTTACTGATTGGTTTAAGGATTACCACGAAACTACGAACGTTGGTAAGACATTTGCATAAATTTGAATGTATGAGTAAACCAGCCTATTAAAAATATAGTTTATGGGTTTTTTGGTGTGTATATGAAGCTTTAATTCATCGAGTAATTTCATAAACCTTTTCCAGAATGATTACCAAGTGCTGTTTATTTATTAATTTCTTATCCATGTCACTGTTTCTCAGTGGTCAAATTCAGTTTGTTATCAATGCCATAAACATGCTTTTAATATCCATTAGGATATATACGAAACAACATATATTTAAACAAATTTACACTGAACTTCTAATGTCAGCAGCATATTTTTATAGTACAAATTGTTGATTAATAATGATATCTAGTTTTGGTAATAATCAGAAAATGAATGTTCACAGAATAGCAAAAAGCTTGAAAAGAATGTTTAAAAACTATATGTAACCAAGATTTGCCAACTTTTTATTTTGCATGAAAATGCATGATGACAGAGTACAAAATACATCAGTTTAAGAACATGTATTTATTGAGTGATATTTTATACATGTACATTCTCTTGAAAACTAATAACATTTTAAAAGATAGAATATATAGTTTGTATGAACAATTAAAAGGAATAAAAAGAATAGAATATAATGAAGATTAATATTCACGGTACATCACGTGATATTTTTGTTGATTATTCAACATAATTCCTTATTTTTTTGTCAGCTAATATGGGGTCAAACAATATGTTTCAAGCCCCTATTTCACAAAACAACATTTTCGAACATCCTCTGTAAGACCTGTTATTTGAGGAATCTCTTAAAACCTTTGTCTGCCTCAGAAAAATACATGCTTTTATTAAAAGCAGAAAAATTAGACAAACAGATAAAAAAGTTTGAAGTAAATCCGACAAGAAATAAGAAAGTTACGAATATTTCAATATGATTGAAAAGGTTTTTTTTCATAAATCTTTATATACGTCATACATCACAACACATGAGTATTGGTCACGTGTCATGACGTATGTCATTCACTTCCTGTCAGTAAACTTATAGTAACTATATTGTTAAAATCTTCTTTTCTTATTTTGTACAATTATTAATGCAAATAAATAAATACAAAAAGGATTTCATTATTTTTTCCTAATATTAATAAAGATTTGAGTCAAATGAAATTATAAAAAAAAATCCTAGTTTTTTTTTTTAATTTGGTTAGGCCCGGAGCAAACTTGCCTAAAAATCTCAGTTGTGCACCCGTGACGTCACAGCCCCAGCAGTCACATGATTATTTAAAATATCAATTAAACAAATATTACTGACTTGCAGTTGTTTTCAATGGTCAATATATTTTCAGTAACAGGTACTCCCTCTGCTCAGAAAGTAAAATCTTTGGGTGGACTCTTCTTTTAAGAATCCGTTTTAATCCAGTGATGCTCATTTAAAAAGAAATCTTCCGAGTGCTCCAAAAAAAAATCTTGTGAGTGCTTGCCCTCCCATCTCTTTCTGTCTCTTCGCTTGCCCTTCCATTGATGGCCCTCCCATCTCTTTCTCTCTCTTTGCTTGCCCTTCCATTGATTGCCCTCCCATTTCTTTCTTTCTCTTCGCTTGCTCTTCCATTGGTTGCTCTCCCATCTCTTTCTCTATCTTCACTTGTCCTACTAGTGGTGGCCTTCCCATCAATTTCTGTCTCTTCACTTGCCCTTCCAGTGCTTGCCCTCCCATCTCTTCCTGTCTCTTCGCTTGCCCTTCTATTGTTTGCCCTCCCATCACTTTCTGTCTCTTCGCTTGCCCTTCCGTTGATTGCTGTCCCATCTCTTTCTGTCTCTTCGCTTGTCCTTCCATTGATTGCCCTCCCATCTCTTTCTTTCTCTTCGCTTGCCCTTCTATTGATTGCCCTCCAATCTCTTTCTGTCTCTTCGCTTGTCCTTCCAGTGCTTGCCCTCCCATCTCTTTCTGTCTCTTCGCTTGCCCTTCCATTGATTGCCCTCCCATCTCTTTCTGTCTCTTCACTTGCCCTTCCGTTGATTGCCGTCCCATCTCTTTCTCTCTCTTCGCTTGCCCTTCCAGTGCTTGCCCTCCCATCTCTTTCTTTCTATTCGCTTGTCCTCCCATCTCTTTCTCTCTCTTCTCTTGCCCTCCCATCTCTTTCTGTCTCTTCGCTTGCCCTTCCATTGATTGCCCTCCCATCTCTTTCTGTCTCTTCACTTGCCCTTCCGTTGATTGCCGTCCCATCTCTTTCTCTCTCTTCGCTTGCCCTTCCAGTGCTTGCCCTCCCATCTCTTTCTTTCTATTCGCTTGTCCTCCCATCTCTTTCTCTCTCTTCTCTTGCCCTCCCATCTCTTTCTGTCTCTTCGCTTGCCCTCCCATCTCTTTCTCTCTCTTCACTTGCCCTACTAGTGGTTGCCCTCCCATCTCTTTCTCTCTCTTCGCTTTTCCTTCCATTGATTGCTCTCCCTTCTCTTGCCCTTCCAGTGCTTGCTCTCCAATCTCTTTCTTTCTCTTCGCTTGCCCTTCCATTGATTGCCCTCCCATCCCGTCTTTCTCTCTCTTCACTTGCCCTACTTGTGCTTGCCCTCCCATCCTGTTCTCTCTCTTCGCTTGCCCTTCCATTGATTGCCCTCCCATCTCTTTCTCTCTCTTCGCTTGTCCTACTAGTGGTGGCCTTCCCATCTCTTTCTCTCTCTTCGCTTGCCCTTCCAGTGCTTGCCCTCCCATCTCTTTCTGTCCCTTCGCTTGCCCTAGTAGTGCTTCCCCTCCCATCTCTTTATCTCTCTTCGCTTGCCATAATAGTGCTTCCCCTCCCATCTCTTTCTGTCTCTTCACTTGCCCTAATAGTGCTTCCCCTCCCATCTCTTTATCTCTCTTCGCTTGCCCTAATAGTGCTTCCCCTCCCATCTCTTTCTGTCTCTTCGCTTGCCCTAATAGTGCTTCCCCTCCCATCTCTTTCTCTCTCTTCGCTTGCCCTTCCATTGTTTTCCCTTCTATCTCTTTCTCTCTCTTCACTTGCCCTACTAGTGGTTGCCCTCCATCTCTTTTCCTCTCGTCTCTTGCTGTCTCTTCATTTGCCCTCACATAATCGCTTTCCCTCGCGGTTCTTGCTCTCTCCACTCTCAATCTCTCTTCTATTGTTGGTACTTTTCCTGCACCCTCTCCACTCGCATGTTCATCTCCATTCCTCTCTTGACCAGCATTTTCTACAGTGACCTGCTCTATCCCCTCTCCTTGTTTTAAAATACCATCTATAAGTAGTGGATACCCTCCACACTTTTCCAGTTCTGCCAAAACAGATACCACATTAGCTCCAATAAAAGCTCTGCACTCCCAATACATCATGGCTTCTTCTTCGACCCAGACATACTGTCTTTTTCCTTTTGCACTTTTTGCGTGATGCTGAAGCTCCGCTGGATCCGCTCTGCGTCCAAGATATTCCATCATTTTCATTTTGTGTATTTCCGGATTTCCCCTCCCAACCGGCATCGAAAACCGAAGCGTGGGCTTGTAAAAGGCGAGCTCATTTTTCAGTGTTTTTTGTATTCTGATTATTCCTGAGGCTAGGTTCTGCGTCCAGAAAATCTTTGTCAGTGTAAACTTCCTGTTTTCCTCATCTTTTGTTACTTCTAAGGAGATGCAGTGGATCATGGGATCATCAATAGACATGTCTGGAACATAGCTGCCATTCATAGCCATCTTGCTGCAAGAATCAAAACATGAGAAATTACCTCACTTTTACTAGAGGGATGCTTTCGTCATTATAAAATCGAAGAGGGAGATAATTTTTTTTCTTCTGAATATGGAGATACTAATTTACCCAGAGAATAAACCACTTTTATAAATTATTAAAATCTATTCATATTTGCCCCAAGGTGAATTGTGTATTCATTTGTCAACAAATAATGAGAGTAGAGTAGTCAGAATACTACTCCCATGAAGCTTGCCCAACCTAGCAATAACCACTGCAATGATTTTCACATTCATATTGAAGTACATGTACCATTTTTCCTCATCAGATGAACAAATAGTTTGTCATTATGCATTTGACAAAGAAACATGCATAACATTTGAATACATTACGAGAGTGGTGTAAAAGCTATAGCTAGTTTAGTTTTGGTAAAGATCAAGATATGAGAATTTTGGGGATGTATATCATAACATATAATTCTTATACACATTTTTAGGCTATAGCATATTTTTTTTACAAGCTGATCCTTGTGAAAATTTGAATTTGACTGTTACATCATATTTTTAGCGCCCTCTCTTGGTGATAACAATATTTTGCTTGTTATTGGGAATATACAAGATTATTTCCGAGATTTGACAATAGAATGATGAAAAGGTATACACAACAATAAAATCTTGAAATTTTCATCCAATTCTGTGCATGAGAAGTTGTCCTTTATCAAAAAAAAGGGAAAATATATGATTATTGTTGAGGGACACAACACTGAAATATTTTGCACATTTTAGGTTATAGCTTTTCCAAAACTCGTTCATTTTTGTACAATTTTTTGTGCAACATGTACATGATACTATTTTTCATTTTATAAAGATTTGAAGACAAAATTTGGCAAGAAAAAATATTTGCTTATACGAAAACTTTACTTGGGCTTTAAGTTTTGCGTGACTGCTAAACCTGATGATACTGGCCCGGCCGATTTTTTTTTTTTTTTGGATTTGGCCATTCTCGTGATCTTATTGATTAATTAATTATTTATCCAATTTATCTAGATTATCATCACATGGTTTTTATAGCATGAGGCAAAAAATGATTTGGATGCCCTCATCCGACCAACCCTATGAAAATGCCACAACCTTAACTTTTGAACCTTTTTTTTTCTCGGCTTTTCAGTTGGTCTGCGCCAGAAAAATTTGCTTTGATTAAAAGCAGGAAAATCAGATGAACTGATCAAACAAAGTTTGAAGTAAATCCGACAAGGAATAAGAAAGTTATGAATAGTTCAGTGATAATGGTTGAAAGTGGTTTTCGTAAATTACTGTATTTGTCATAGCACGTTGCTTTCAGTCACATGTGATGACGTATGTCATGCACTTTAAATCTTTAAAGAGGTTGAAATCAATAAATGTATCTGTACCTATGTATATATCTACGAGAAAAGTGTTCTTTTTGCGTTAGGCATTGAAAAGGGTGTATTTTTTTAACCAAAAGATATAATAAACTGCTTGCAGAGAAGTGCATGAACTCTGTCATATCACGTGACACAACATTGCCAATTTGCATGACAGACAACTGTTGAGTTGTAACTTTAAAATATTCATAACTTTCTTATTGTCCGATTTGCTTCAAACTTTTTTTTTTATCTATTCGTCTGATTTTTCAGCTTTTCATCAAAGCAAGGTTTTACTGACGCAGAAAAAATCTTTGAAGATTTTCTATGGGTTTTGGAAAAGCAATCCTAACTCTAATCATTTTCGTATTTTCATTTCTTCTCTTCTGCAGATTATCTTTTCCATCAGGCCATGCTTCGTCAGCATTTTACTTTTTCTCATACTGGATGGTAAGTGCCTAAACCTTCATTTGAATTTTCATTATTGAATTTTTATTAACACTTTAGGATGATAAAGCACATTTTGTGTTTTGGTTCAATAAATTTTGATGTAGTGCTTTAAAAGATACACCAAATGCATGAGCAGAAAGAGAAAAATAATTATACATAAAATCTGACCATTTTTATTCTGTCACCATTTGTTACTGGATGCAGATGATTTTTATAAAAAATAATCACTAAAATTGTCATAAATCCTTAAATTGGCAATGCAGACATCATTTGAAAATTACAATATTCCACGCAACTTAACAACATAACATTTGATTGAAATGTTCTAGAAAGAGTATTTAAATTTTTAGTGTTGCCAATTTAAGAAAGGAATCGTGATTGAATTTTTTGTTAAATAATTCCTGTCCTGAATGGGTTAACTCATATTGAGTCCTTACTGAAATCAGAAATAAAAAGTCCGGTAGTTGGTAGTTGGTAGTTTATGGCGAAATCTGTTTAGCGCAATGCATTTTTTCCGGAGGTGAGAATATAACAAGGTTATGATATAATGAGATGATTTTTCTGGTCCCAAGGACCTTGTTATAACAAGGTTTGACTGTATTTTGATAAAAACTTGAATGAACCAGAGGAACACCTACCACTCTAGGGACAGTATATTGCGTCTTCTTTGCTTCCTTTTGAAGGAATTAGCTTGAAAAATTGGATCAGCCTTTGGATTCCAAGTCTAAATGTTGATTCTGGAAGATAAAATAAAGTGCAACTTTCATGAATATTTCTTTACATCTTTTTTGTGCATTTCAGCTCGTCATATATTTACATGTAGATATATAATTTACATCAATAACCACATGACCCTCTCTCGACCATTTTGCTTTGTTCCCCAACAAACGCAAGAACGTAAATCTATTAAACAGAANGCGCCTTGCAGGGCCCCCGACCGCCGCCCGGTCAGCTCGAAGCGCTCTGAACATATGACAGCACCTTGCCACCACCCAGAGCCCTCCCGACTGCCCCCCCCCCCTCCAGCCTTGGAGGTTTCACGGGGAGGTCAGACAGCGGGCCTGAAGCTCTCCTTTCGGGCAGAGCTCCCGTGGTCTCGACACCTTGGTGTCAGCTCGCCACGGGCGTCCCTGGCAGACGTACCAGCGGTGGATTTAGGAAACTCGCGACTTGGTCGCCCTGTTTTCCTTCCTTCCCTCTATCTACGCATTGTGGGCCCCCTCTGCCCATCGCGGCGCGCAGGCCAGGAGGAGGGCCCTCGACATGGCTGATTGTCCTTCCGGACGGCTAGCAGTTGGGCGAGCGGGGGCTCTCGCCTTAGCTCGCGCCTTGCCTTGAGCCTTACAGGGGAGCCTCGCCAATCTCGCACCCTACAGGGTGGGCTGCGCTTGAGGCCGCTGCCTCTAAGTGGTGAGTATTTGCCCGAGCAAGCTCGCCACCCTCTTTTCGATCCGGGGGGACGGGGTCGGGCGCCCATCAGGGCCCTGGACCGCCGCCCAGCCAGATCGAAGCCACTCCGGCCGATTGACAAATAAATTGTCCCCTCCCGGAGTTTTCCTGGCTGCCTCCCCCCTCTTCCATCCTCCGAGCTTTTTGCGGGGGAGGTCAGGCAGCAGGCCCGATAGTCTCATTTCGGGCAGAGCTCCCGTGGGCTCGATACCTTGGTGTCAGCTCGCCACGGGCGCTCCTGGCAGGCGTGCCAGCGGAGGTTGACGGAAGGCTGCGTTCCGAGACGCCTATAGTTCGCCTTCTTTCCCTCTACCTATGCGACCTTGTGGGGGAGGTTCGTGTCGTTGCCCCGGCTTTAATGTAGCTTCACAGGGGCTGTCGAGATCCTCCCCCCTCCCCTATCTCTTACCTTTGGCCACCCTGGGGTTCGGGGCTGGTCTGTGTGACTAAGCATAAGTAAGAGAGGGTCATGCGATTATTGAAGTAAATGAGTAAAATTAGCACTGATTTTCTTATTTACGAGATAATCGCATGACTCTCTCTTACCTANTTGATAGCCAAGGCTGGGAGGCTTTTAACCAAACCAAAATATTACAGATCAAGACCCAGTCTTGAATATATTTTTTCATAAAAGGTAATGCTAAGGACTGGAGTAGAATTGAGTCATTCTGATTCGGACTGTCCAATGCTGCAATCATACCTCCAATCCTCTGGCTAAAACAGTGTTTTACTTGCAGGGCTCTTTTGCAAAGCAGGCCATGTTGCTTGAAAATCAAGACTTTCCTGTATTTTTAAAGAAAACTTGAATAGATGAATGAATAGATAAATGAATTATGTGAAAAAGTTGGTTGTTTCCAAATTACATTATTTCCGTGAAGCCCACCTATACAAACTAAGCTTCTTCTGGAGTCTTTCCCTTTCCTTGAAATATGAATTTGCAATGGTATCACATCTATATTGTCATTTCAATAATGGTCACAATACAGTATGATAATTTAGAAATCGATATCTTATTTTATTTCCTTTTTTTTCACCTTTTATGTCGATCTGTATTTTATTAGAGATAAGATAGATAAAAATGAAATGAAATGAAATCTTTATATTTCCAGATATTGTTTGCAATTTCAAAGACATTAAAAGATGAGTTACCACAGAATGATATTTCTTTATTAAATAGAAACATAAAAATCATATGAACAGAACAAAATGAGTTTGAGAAAATTGGACAATTGATAAAAAAAAAGTTATGAATGTTTAAATATTCAGACAAATTGGCAACAGATTACGATATAAGTGCACACTTGACAATTTATTACATTCATATCAATGTCATAAAATGTGACTTCTTCTCCAAAATATGATTTCCTCAAAGATTTACCTGTAAGATTTCTTCATTATAGATATATAGATTCCCTATTGCATGTTCACATTTATGCAAACTTTGTACATTTCTGTAGAAATTTTGCACCAAAAGTATAAAGAAAATTCGTAACTTTTGAACGGGTTGTCCAATTTTGCTCAAATTTTCACAGTTTGTTCATCTGATTTTTCTTTCTTCAAGGAGAATGTGACAATTCCTGGGGTTGGTTCCCCTTTAAGAAATGTAAATATTACGAAATGATTATTATGATATATATATCTTACAAACGTTTCGAGACTATAGCATAATCATTTGCATACCGATTCTTTCTGAAAATTTGGATTTTGACCATTGAATCATATTTAGACCCCTCTCTTGGTAATAAGAATATTTTGTTTGTTATCGGCATTATGCCATGTTATGTCCGAGATTTTGAAAAAGAATAATCTAAGGATATCCAATCCTGTGCTTGAGAAGGTGTCCTTGATCAAGAAAGAAGATATTGATTCAGTCTCCGCGTCCCAGAGACCGAGATATTTTGCACATTTTAGGTTACAGCTTTACCAAAACTCATTCATTTTTCACACAATCCTGTTTGCAATATATTTGTGATACTATGGGGGTGTTGTTCAAAAATTGCAATTGATCACAAGTTGCAGTTGATCGGAACGTGCCAATCAAAATCATTGTTTCATGCGCATCTTGTTAAATGCGCATACCATGGCGTGAATGAAAATGCGTGTTACAATTCGCAAAGTTGCAGTTCATTTGCAGTTGATTTGAACAACACGCCCTATATTTCATTTCGTTTGGATTTGAAGGAAAAATTTACAGACAAAAATATTTGCTTTTACCAAACTTCACTCAAGCCTAAAAGGACCAAGCTGCTTCAAAATCATAATCATAATTTTTATTCATACAAAATTTCATCTGACATTCTACATTTTCATTCTCCCCTCAATATCTCAACGAAATTGAAGACATGGATGACATTTCATGCACATATCCTTCTGATATAATTTCAGTTTTAGTTTATTCAATTTATAGTATTACATATTTTTCCTCTATTAAGCAATGGCAATACAAAAAATAACAAAATGCAGTAAATTTTAATTGAATAATAGAATATGTATTTGAAATTGAGGCGCATGCATTGTTTTCATAACCAGAACAGATTGTAAAATGCCAAATATTTTTTTTTATGGCAGACCCCATCTTCGGAATATTCAAAACATTATGTCANCTTCAAAATCATAATCATAATTTTTATTCATACACAATTTTATTTAACATTCTACATTTTCATTCTCCCCTCAATATCTCAACGAAATTGAAGACATGGATGACATTTCATGCACATATCCTTCTGATATAATTTCAGTTTTAGTTTATTCAATTTATAGTATTACATATTTTTCCTCTATTAAGCAATGGCAATACAAAAAATAACAAAATGCAGTAAATTTGAATTGAATAATAGAATATGTATTTGAAATTGAGGCGCATGCATTGTTTTCATAACCAGAACAGATTGTAAAATGCCAAATATTTTTTTTTATGGCAGACCCCATCTTCGGAATATTCAAAACATTATGTCAACTTTTGAAAACCAGCAGGGACATACACTATGCAACATAGGGATTACTATTAAATCTGTATGTACATTTTTACAAGCTTTAAATATTCCTGTCTTGTATGTTTTCAAACACACTGTAACATTTTCACACATCGGTGATTTAAATTGTTGTATGAATTCTCTCTCTCCATTACACATCATGGAGTGAAGAAAAACAATAGGTGTGTTTACTAATAGATGCAATTTTATGCATTCTTTATGCATAAAGGTTGTTCTTGATGATCTGAAAGCTTTCACAAGGCTTGCCCGACATAGCAACAAGTAATGTATGCAAACTGGATTCCAAGTATTTTGTTCAATCGTTACTGATTGGTTTAAGGAATGCCACGTAACTCCGAACGTTGGTAAGAAGTTTGCATAAATTTGAATGTATGAGTAAACCAGACTATTAAAGATAGTTCATGATTTTTTTGGTGTGTATATGAAGCTTCAATTCATTGAGTGGTATCATAAACCTTTTCCAGAATGATTATCATAATTCTAGTCATTACCAAGTGTTGTTTATTTTATTAATTTCTTATCCATGTCACTGTTTCTCAGTGGTCAAATTCAGTTGGTTACCAATGCCATAAACATGCTTTTAAATATCCATTAGGAATATATACAAAACAACATATATTTACACAAATTTACACTGAACTTCTTAATGTCAGCAGCATATTTTTATAGTACAAATTGTTGATTAATAATGATATCTAGTTTTGGTAATAATCAGAAAATGAATGTTCACAGAATAGCAAAAAAGCTTGAAAAGAATGTTTAAACACCATAGATAACCAAGATTCACCAATTTTTTATTTTGCATGAAAATGCATGATGACAGAGTACAAAATACGTCAGTTTAAGAACATGTATTCACTTAGCGATATTTCATATATGTACATTCTCTTGAAAACTAATCACATTTTAAAAGATGGAATGTATAGTTTCTATGAAAAATTAAAAGGAACAAAAAAAAAGAATATGGTGAAGATTAATATTTAAGGTACATCACATGATATTTCAGTTGATTATTCAACACAATTCCTTATTTTTTGTGGGCTAATATGGGGTTGAACAGTCATATCTTTTAAGCCCCCTTTTCACCAAACAAAATTTCTAACATCCTCTGTAAGACCTGTTATTTGAGGAATCTCTTAAAACCTGTGTCTGCCTCAGAAAAAAAAACTTGCTTTTATTAAAAGCAAAAAAATTAGACGAGCAGATAAAAAAAGCTTGAAGTAAATCCGACAAGAAATAAGAAAGTTACAAATATTTCAATGATATGCTTGGAGAGTGTTTTTTATGTCATACATCACAACACATGAGTATTGGTCACTGTCATGACGTATGTCATGCACTTCCTGTCAGTAATCTATCAAAACACACAGGGTGCAGAATAGTATACAACTGGCTCATCAGTCGGGGACCTCCTGCCGCCATTTCGGCCCTTTAACCTCGATATGGCTATGTGGCAGGAGGCGGGCCTGCAGCATCTTTCGATGCCACCACCAGTTGCTTCTTTTGGTAGTTGTTCCAAATCCACGCTGAGGATCTTGTTGCTGTTGCCAGCAACTCCTCAACCACCCTTCTCCTCTTTCTTCTTGCCAGACCCAGCACGGTAAGGAAGGTGTGCAGAGACCGAGGAGCATATCCCCTACAGCCTACCTCTACGGGGTAATACTCCACCTTCCAACCTCTTTCCTTACATGATTTGACTAGTTCGGTATACTTCAGCGCCTTGTACTCATGGGCTGATTGAATATTTTCTTCCCATGGGACTGTCAACTCACCCAGAATTACACGTCTTGAAGAGCATGACCACAGTACCATATCTGGCCGAAGCTCAGTTACAGCAATCTCTGGTGGAAAGGTCATCTGCTCTGACAGGTCGACAGCCACCTTCCAGTCATTTGCACATTTCAAATGACCTTGAGGTAAGGGACAAGAACTCCTTCTTCTGGCGCCCGATCCTGCCTTCACAAAAGCTATGGATCGCTTGTCACTTTTAGGTTTCCCTTTGTTGGACTCATCTGCTTGAGTCTCAATGACTCTCGAGAGCACCTTGAGGGTCTCGTTGTGTCTCCAAGTGTATAAGCCTTCTGTCAGAGATGCCTGACAGTTCGACAACACATGCCTCAGAGATCCCTTCTTGCCACACTTGAGACAGTTGTCATTTCCTGTCTTTCCCCACTTCTTCAGATTGTGAGGAGAAGGAAGAACATCGTACGTTGCTCTCAGCAAGAATCTAAATGTAGATGTTTCCATTGCAGAGATCTCCCTCCACGAGAGATGTATGTATTGTGATGTATGTCATACATCACAACACATGAGTATTGGTCACTGTCATGACGTATGTCATGCACTTCCTGTCAGTAAACTTATAGTAACTTTGTTTTAAGAATCTATTTTAATCCAGTGATGCTGATTTTTTTTTAATCTTTAAAAGGTTAAATCGTGTATCTGCATCTGTGAATGTATAGACGAATAAAACCTTTTTTTTAGCGTCAAATGTTGAAAAAGGGGGTTTTAAAAACAGTAACATATAAAAGACTGTTTGCAGACAAGTGCATGAAATATGTAATATCGTGTAACCCAACGCTGCCAATAGGTATGACCATAGAAGTAGGAGAAAGGTCCATGGTTTGAGAAACAACTTTTGAGTTGTAAAACGTTGAATAATTCATAACTCTCTAAATTTACTTCAAACTCTTTCTAGATCAACCAATGCAAGATTTTTTTTGGCAGATCAAGTCCTTAAATCAGTGATATTTGCTGGCCATTTATAGAGGACATCTACTCATTGGAAGCCCATTGAGATATTAAAAAATCTTTCAGTGTTCCCACCATTTCTTTCCCTGTTTTGTATCGAAGCTTCGTCTCCTTCCATTTGACTTCTTGTAACACCTACTTGTCTCCTATCATGCGGTCTATTATTTGGGGATGAGGTTCTCTCCCAATCTTCCCACCTTCTATCTCCTCTGTACATCTGTCTTCTATTAGCTTGTACCCTCATCCTATTTTCTCCCTGTTCCCAACCTCTTTGTATTCCTCCCCTTGCCCACTCTCCCCTTGAAGGGCTTATTTGAGCTTCATTCACCCTCGTATCTCTCGCTCCTGTCCATTCGTCCCCCATCCCCCTGTCCGTTGTTCTCTCTTCGCTTACCCTTCTTCCGCTCGTGCTTCTGTCTCTCACTCTCTCTCTACTTGTCCTGCCTCCTGTTCTCTCTTTGTATCTTGCCCATGTGTCACTTGCCCTTAGTCCTCTCATCCATTCTTCCCTCTCTCTCGGGTCTATTTCTTCACTCATCTGATTGTATCTTGTCCTCTCTTCCCTCATCCTTTCGTCTCTTGCCCTCTCTTTACTTGTTCTTCTGTCTCGTGTCCTCTTATCGCTTTGCCTCGCTTCTCTCACATCACTTGTCCTCCCATTGCTTGCTCTTCTGTCTCCTCCTCTCTCCTCTATTGCTGTTCCGTCTCTTTCTCTCTCTTCACTTGCCCTACTAGTGGTTGTCCTCCCATCTTTTTCTCTCTCTTCACTTGCCCTACTAGTGGTTGCCCTCCCATCTCTTTCTCTCTCTTCACTTGCCCAACTTGTGCTTGCCCTCCCATCCCTTCCTCTCTCTTCACTTGCCCTACTAGTGGTTGCCCTCCCATCTCTTTCTCTCTCTTCGCTTGCCCTCCCGACTCTTACCCTCTCTTCGCTTGCCCTACTAGTGGTTGCCCTGCGATCTCTTTCTCTGTCTTCACTTGCTCTACTAGTGGTTGCCCTCCCATCTCTTTCTCTCTCTTCACTTGCCCTACTAGTGGTTGCCCTCCCATCTCTTTCTCTCTCTTCACTTGCCCTACTAGTGGTTGCCCTCCCATC
>BQKZ01016264.1:0-11808 GCA_036244855.1 Temnopleurus reevesii | reverse complement strand
GGTGATGGTGATGGTGATGGTGATGGTGATGGTGATGGTGATGGTGATGGTGATGATGATGATGATGATGATGATGATGATGATGATGATGATGATGATATTGATGATGATGATGGTGATGATGATGATGATGATGATGATGATGATGATTTGATGATGATGATGATAATGGTCAAGATGATGATGATGCTAATTATGTTACTGGTGACAATAATGGTTACGATGACAATAATGGCAGCATTGGCGTTGATGATGATGGTGGTGACAGTAGTGTTGGCGATGATGGAGATGATGAAGCTGATGGTGGTGTTAGTGATGATGATGATGGTGATAATGATGCGCATGATCATGAAGATGAGTATAGTCTTTGTTATACATATATGGCCATCATTGATGTAATACAATCTCTCTTTTTCTCATTCTACCAGACCCAACACTGGTGTATCTAGCTTTGATGAGGACATCTCAGATCTGTTGATGAGATATCAACCAGTCAGCCGAGAAAAGGCTGGTAAGTTTGAATTACTCTCATATGTTAATAATGGGCATCACAAGAGGATGAGACAATATAAAATTGCATTCTATCTTTATGCATTATATTTTGTCACATATTGCTGGTGCTTATTTCTAATTCTGAATTATTCATGAATGAAAACCGAATTGATATTTTATCAAAGTCTTATTTTTGCAAAAATGTCATCACACACCGTTTTCTACAATATATTACTATATTTCCTGTAGTTATTATGTTTTTGTGATGGACAGTCTTTAGTAATAAATATGAAGATCGAAAGTCATCAATATATTTATTGAAATCCTAATGTATGTATTCTCTTTTCTTTCAACAAAAACTCTTTTCCTGACATTCTAACATAACTATCAATTTTTTCTTGTATTTTTTACAGAACGCCCATGGAAAGACTACTACGATAGGTCAAAGAACCAGTGTATACATGGACCAAGATGTAAACACTCCTCGACTTGTAGAGGTGAATATCTTTTTTTTTTAATTCCGAGACTAATTTTTTGCTGTGTGGAATTTCAAAAATTGTTGATATAGTTTGTGTGAAGGGTTTTATGTTTTTGTTATAATATAAATAAATAAGAATCACATTATAGGTTTGCATGATAGAAATAGGACCATGAAATTAGCTGCGAATGATACAAAATACATGATACATCAAATTGAAGATCTAAGAGACAGTATACTGTATCAGCTGAAATTTTCTCCAGGATTTTATTTTTGCAAATTTTGCAGCATTAAATTAATTTAACTTTCCACTCTTTAGAACTCCTTTAGTTTTGTGTACATTAATCTTTTAGAATGTGTAAATAACAATTTGTTAATGTGCGGAACGGTCTGATATTCATTGAATTTGTGTAACTTTTTCAATAGGCTGAAATATTGATTTTGCAGTGTACAGAAGCAAGAGTAAAAAGAGGGAAAGTATTTATTTTCCTTTCTTTTCTTCTCTTTCATTTTCTTTCATGTTTTCATCGTTTTTTTTAGTTGGTGCACGTCTGTATCAGCTGGATCTGATCTGTGGCGGTACCCTAACTTTGATGACATCCCTTGAGTCAACCCTACAGCACAATGCAGGCAGGCTTCAGCTCAGGTGAGGATGATGATGGTGATGGTGGTGGTGGTGGTAATGGTGGTGTTGGTTGTGGTGGTGGTTGTGGTGGTGGTATGTATGATATTGGTGGTGGTGTTGGTGATAATGGTGGTAATGGTGGTGGTGATGATTGGTAGTATGTTGATGATGATGATGGTGCTGCTGCTGATGATGATGATGATGATGATGATGGTATGACAATGTTGATGATGACAATGATGTTGATGATAGTGATGATGATGATTATGCCAATGATACTGATGATGATGATGATGATGATGATGATGATGATGATGATGATGATGATGATGATGATGATGATGGGGATGATGACAATGATTGATGATGATGATATTTACCCACTTTGTTTCAGGTTAAGTAGAGGTCTTACAAGAGAGGTACAAATGAAGTTGCCATAGACATTGTTCAGTTTTGGTCAACCTGAAGATAGATGGATTTCTCCGCTTTTCTATTTTACAGCAAAGCTGACAGTAACATGAAGGTTGTACGTGTCCAACTTAGCAACGGGAAAAGAGTGATCGGTGTGAGGTATCCCAGCATCCTCGTGCCTGTCGCAGAGCAGGATTTCAGGCAGAGGAAGGCGGTGGAAAAGGTTCAGAGTGTGAGTAGAAATGGTGAAATTTATTTATGTTTTCATTTAATCCAGTATCTCTACCGGGGATGGGGGAGGGGGGAGGGGGCATAATGCGATCATTAATTTCTTTCATGTCTTGAGCAACTTTTCAGACCAAATTTGGGATGACTGAGAATATGTTTGAGAATCATCCACCAATTTATTTATTTTTATGCATGGAAACTAATTTGTGATTACATAAACTCGTTTTACATTATTTTTGTTTCATCCCGACCATCACTAATCTATACTTTTGAAGTAAGAAACATACATTTCCATGATGTGATTGTTGTTTTATAGATAAGCCCTGATGATCTCGTTTGGTATGTAAAATCATTACATTATAAATGTAAATCAACAGGGAGATTAGCTTCTGTGGATAAAGTGCAGGTAACTCTGCCTAAGTCAAATCTCTTGAGACCACTAACATGTGTTTAATTGGCAGAATAGAGGCAGTCAAAACATGTGTATGATTTGTTTAAAAAAATCAAATTGAAATTATGTGACAAAGATAAGTTTGACTGCAATCTCATTCATAGGGGGTGTTGCTCAAAAGTTGCAATTGATCGCAAGTTGCAGTTGATCGGAACGCGTCAATCAAAATCATTTTTTTATGCGCGTCTAGCTGAACGCTCATACCGTACGCGTAGGAAAATGCGCGTTACAATTTGCAAAGCTGCAGTTGATTTGCAGTTGATTTTGAGCAACACCCCCTAAATCTTGCTACTCGATATATTCAATATTTTCTCTTTTTTTTTCTTCAGAGACTAGGAGCTGGTCCTTCATCTGACCTCCATCTATCTCAAAGCCAAGCTTCCTCGACCTCTGACCCTGTGTCACAGGTCACAGTCACAGAGGATGAGACCCCAGTCGACCCTAAGTTCGTCTCCAAGGCGATGACCCCTCCCCCGACCCTCACCAGCTACTTCAAGGTCAAGGAGCGACCTCCTGTTGCTACGGAAACGAGCTTGGATGTGAAGAGAGTAACTGGTAGTTGTGAGCAAGATGATGATGGAGAAAAAGACAATGCTAAGAAGAGGAAACATGAGACGAGTTCAGAGGGAAGTAGTTCTGAATCGCAAACTGACGATGCTGTCGCAAAAGGATCTGCTGCTCCCCCTGGCAAAAAACCACTCCAGGACAGTAATAGTGTATCGTCTCCAAAGAGCGCCCTCATTGTCCCGCCTGCGGTCAAGAAGCCCAAGAAGCAATCCTCCCTCATGAACTCTTTTCAGAGGAAGGGGGAGAGCAAGAGTAAGGCTGAAAAGAAAGTGGTATGTCCTATATGCTCCAAAGAACTTCCCAGCGGAACAATGAATAAGGATCTTAATAAACATATTGATGCTTGCCTGGCAGCTCAATAGAGATTCCAATTGTGACATCATACAGGTTATGACTTGAGGACTGCTGGTTCTAAAGCATGTCAGAAAACCCCTTCCAGAGGGTTGGGGAGAGAAAGAGTAATGTTGACAAGAAGGTGGTGTGTGTGATATGCTCCAAATAGCTTCTTAGTGGAACAATGAATAAGGATCTCAATAAACACATTGATGCTTGCCTGGCAGCTCAATAGAGTTTCTAATCGTGACGTCATGTATGTTATGACTTGAGGACTCCTGGTTCTAAACCATGTCATTAAACTCTTTCTAGAGGATTTGGGGAGAGTTAGAGTAAGGTTGAAAAGAAAGTGGTCTGTCCTATATGCTCCAAAGAACTCCCCAGCGGAACGATGAACAAGGATCTGAATAAACATATTGAGGCTTGCCTGGCAGCTCATAGAGCTTCCAATTGTGACATCATACAGGTTATGACTTTAAGACTCCTGGTTCTAAAGCAGGTCAGTAAGTGCTATTGGGACAGTGGCTTCAAGCGTGTCTGTCTTACTCCTGCCCTTAAGCTGACTGCACACGCCGCAACTCAACCACTTTACGACTGGTATGCGAATGGATAACATCACTGAAGCGTTCGCCAGTTGTAAGCATTGCCACTGCATGCCTTTTGGTTCGACCTCATTACTGTGTTTCGAATATTTGTTTTATGAGGTCTCTTTTAAGCCGAGTAGTAGAAGTAAAATCCTGTGGAATTTACATTGTGACGCTTGACTAACGTGTTATGACGCTTTACGCACATGCAATTTATCATTATCATTGTGACGTCTCAATCAATATGCCAACTCCCAACAACTGGCCCTGGGATTAGCTTTTAACAGAATGCGACTGACAATCTCATTATAGTTATGGTATGTGTGGTGGCGTGTGTGATGGGCTTTAGTTAACTGATGAAAACTGCCTCGCATATTGACTCAGTTGTTGTGAACTTGGCTAACAGATAACAGACAAATATGTCAACGTTTTGCGTGTTCAGAGGCTATTTTATGCTGTATATACAAGATCATGGACAAAGAAATATAACGTTTCACTCAGGCATATTTGTCATTGGCAAAATGGTAGTGACGGTTTTTGCAGGATCTACCTGCCAATTTTGATTCAGTAATTCTGTATCTTAGCGGTCTCATTAATGAGAAAATGGGTTGAAATTTATGAATGTGATATATTATATTATGTCCATAATTTTGTGTGAGTTTATTGTGCATATATTTGGACTCTTTAGAATTGTGTCTTCCATATGTAGAGTCTGATATTATGTCTTCCATCAGAGTTTTACTGTAGTGTCCAAAGACTTATGTGATGAGAAATATATCTATATCAAAGTATTACACTCAAATCAATATTAGATTGACTATAGCTTTTATATAAATTTGATATACTGGTATTATCGTGAGGTTGGGTCATTTCTTAAACACAATTTTCATGTAACAAAGGTATCATGTTAGTTACTTTGCCATGAAGATCAATTCAGATCTTGTTAAACTTTGAACTTTTGATCAAAAATTTACCCTCTTTTCTCAGTAATACAAAATAAATTGGAAATGTTTCTACCTTTGTTACATAGACATATTACTTTTGCATTACAAGCAATTGTCAAATTACAATATGCTGTGGTCTTTGAGGAATACTACTGGGTGGGACACTGAATTTTCATTATGTCATTAAGGGACTGTATTTACCTGGTTTAAAAAAGGGCATGGATTTGGGATTCTATTTCTGTGATGTCATAAAATTGACCCAACCCCATGGAATTACCCATCCATGAATACTCAACCTTGTCAAAGCCAAATCTGTAGGTATTGAGGAAAGAGCCACGACTCAGAGAAAATTCTACTAATGAGTGTTTAAAAACAATAGAGAAGAATGTTACGAAACCTTCACGAGTGATTATTTGACTTGGGCAAGGTTGACTGTATTTTAGGAGATATATAATATGACTTTTATGCTGTGTGAGGGTAGCGTTTCAAGTATTTATATTTTTGCAGACTATTTATGAAAATTTAGGATGTTTGTTGTTTGCTCATCTATTCTGCAATGTTGTAACTCTTGAGAAAATTATAATGGCTAAAATGTCTTTATGTACTCAAAATATTGACAAATGATGTTTGTGGAAGCATTCTTATTTCACAATTAGATGGATCGTAGTTCAGATGTAGAGAATGTTTTAAATGGAAAATGATCACTAAAATGGTCATAAATCCTTCAATTGGCAACGCACCATTATTTTCCAAGTAATTTGGTATATTTTAATTTTCTAACATGTTTTTCAATGAAGAATATTCAATTTGGTAACTAAAAATTTAAGTGGAACGTTTAAAAAAAAGAGAATTTGGCATTTCAGTGTTGCCAATTTAGGAAAGGAATAGTGATTGACTATGTGGTAAAGTAATTTCTTTCATGAATGGGGTTAAGCCCTATTTTATCAGAAATATGTACAGTGGATTGAGTGGAACCCCATTTTAACAAGATACTTGGGATCAAAGTAATTACTCATTAATGTTAAAACGCTTTGAGCATCTAATTAGGGTGGAAAATGCGCTATATACGATCCATGTATTGTTATCATTATTTACTTCAATAATTGCATGACCCGCTCTTGCCTTGCTTTTGTTCCACGGACAATGCTATGAACGAAACTATAAAAAAAAAGACAACAAATTCCTCACTCTAGCTACCCCCCAATGACCCTGCCTCACGCCTTAGCACCACAAGGTGGCGCCAGACACGTTCCCTAATAAATTCATTCTGACTTCTCAGAACACCCATCATATAACCCAGGTTGTGGGCCAGAGGGGGGAGGGGGGTATAAGAGAGATTCATGCGATTATCTTGTATAGAAGAAAATAATATGTCAGGATTTATTTATCTTCATGCAACAATACCCATGGGCCTTTTTGAAAATAGTTATGAATTAGCTACCAATGTTGAAAGTTTTTGCCATTTTTTGTAACTCACATGACACTACAATATTTTCAGGTTTGACTTTTTACATGAACTGATTTTCATGAAATCTTTTGTGGCCAAGATGATACAATAACAAATGTGTTGAATAATTACAAAAGAAATAAAAGCACATTTAATTACCAGGATTTGTAACGTTTATAACATTTTTGGTAGAAAGGGTGAAATTTTACTTTTGTGAATACACTGATTTTAAGCTATCGAATACAGAGAATCAAGTATTCTTTGTGTACAGGTGCACAAAATCTAGAGATTTGTAATCTGAAACTTGAGCATTTCATTTATTACACATAGAAGGAAGCTGCAATCATGTTATCTTTCAATTGGTGCTATGGCAGATTTTTAAATCAAAAGATATGATATGTTCACACACAAATTATATTCAAAAGATTCATAGACAATTCTTCACATAGTTATTATGCAGTTTTTTAATGTCAAAATTGATTATATGGCATTCATGTACGATGTATCAATTTTGTTGTAGAATAAAATGTTAATGTGTTTTTTGATAATCAAAAGACTCCTATTGTTTGATAATTCCACTGCTAAAAAATTAGGGACCACTATTTGATTGGTAGTGGAAGCGTAGTTGTGTAACGATTCTGACTCCCATCTCTCATTTAGAGGGTCAATGGTTCAAATCCCACCCATGACATAATTAAGATTATATGATTGTTTATACTAAAAGAGTTAGGGACCACTTTTTTATTGTTTATGGATTAAGCGTTGTGGTTTAGTGGTGCTGATTTTCACTCCTCATCTAGAGGGTCGATGGTTCAAGTACCATCCATGCCATTAATTATTTTGAGCAAGGAGGAAATTTTGTTTTACGGGGATAGATTATATCGAGTTGAAGTTTAGATGATGTTTGGAAAGGCAGGAGTTTGTGTTATACACAGCACACTAACTGATACCAGCCATTCTCTAAGGGGGTGTTGCTCAAAAGTTTCAATTGATCGCAAGTAGCAGTTGATCGGAACGCGCCAATCAAAATCATTGTTTCATGCGCGTCTTGTTAAATGCCCATATCGCACGCGAATGAAAATGCGCATTACAATTTGTAAAGTTGCAGTTGATCTGCAGTTGATTTTGAGCAACACCCCCGATCGCTCCGGGCCTCTCCCGAGGCAATATAAGGCGCGCGCAGCATAGTCTATCTTCATATAGTTTGATAAAGGCTAGCAGATAGCAGCCGAACGTCACTATACTAACGTTCTACGTTTGCACATCGTGAGACAACTGATCAACTTTCTTCAATTATTCTTCACCACGATGAACCTCTTTCAAACCATACCCCCTAAGTCTTTCATAACCTGGTGAAACGATGCCCTGCATTTCGTATCTTTGTCATCTGCGATGCAAATAGCTTATAAGTGATGACAAGTTTGATATAATAGCTATCTCCCATGGCAACAACAAATTTGCTTTTCGGATTTGACATGCACAACGTTTTTCCACCATCCAGACATGATGTTTAAACATAGATGACAGGATTGTGGTAATAGGGTGGTGTTTCACCAAATCGTTCCTAAAGTGGGGCACGATTTTAGAAGACTGGGAGTTGACTGGGTATTTACGTTGACGAGTGTAATACGCGTAAAATTCTCGATCATTCAGCACAAATACTGATTCCAGTCGTGAGTAAAGTGGTTCTTAACATATTTCATAACTTGATAAAACACCACCCTGCCGTGTTGGGTAATCCCCTTATTTCATAAGCGACAAAATTGTCATTAATTATTTAATGATTGGCGTCGTGGAAGAGTGTTTAATATAGAGATGAGATATAATTGAGATTCATATTCTGGTAATGATATATGATTTAGGTAAAAGTCTGAAGGTAGAGAGGAGCTCATTAATTAATTATGGTGATGATTGTGATGATGGCGGAGGTGTAAATATGAAGAATGAGGATAATGATGATGATGATTATGATGATGATGATGATGATGATGATGATGATGATGATGATGATGATGATGATGATGATGGAAATGTATATGTAGATGATGACGACGGAGGCGATAATGGTAATAATATTAATGATGATGATGATGATGATGATGATGATGATGATGATGATGGTGATGGTGATGGCAATGATGATGATGATGATTATGATGGTGATGGTGATGATGGTAATGATGATGATGATGATTATGATGGTGATGGTGATGATGGTAATGGTGATGATGAAGATGAAGATGGTGACGGTGATGTTTATTTACATCTGTACATATTTGTTTAACAGCCCCCCCCCCNAAATTTTGCTCAAATTTTCACAGTTTGTTCATCTGATTTTTCTTCATTTACTGACAGTACATTATTGTCTGGGTGTAATTCTCCTTTAAGGTTAGTGTTGTATGTGGATTGATGCTTTAGAATGCTGTGAGGATTAGGATTATGTTTGATGCTAGGTGTGAAGTTTTGTTCACTGTGTAGATTATCCATCAGAGCAATGACATCAAGGAACTGGGGATATAGATCATAAGTAATTCCATAGACCGTATATATCCTACCCCCCCCCCCCCCCCTTACATAGGGAACCTCTCTGAAGTAACTTCTCATCATACATATCTAATTTGTAAATAAGTCATAATGATTGTAGATGATTAGGGCTCAAGTAGTTCATAAAGTGGAGCAAAAAGGAAAAAAAAAAACGAAAACAGCTAACCAATTGATAGAATTACTAAATTAAAATTCTCAGGTTTCTGCCAACCATATAAACAGCTACTGCTGCACTTCAGATACCCAGGTATTTTGAAGAAAAAAAACAGGCACTCAGACGGGATACAAACCTACTATCTCTTGATTAATAAACAAGGGTCATAACCACTAGACTGCCGGTTCTCATCTTGGCAGGGCTGTGTATGGAAGTCATGGATTTCACATACTAGAGTCAAAATAATTGTTTTCTTTTCTTGTTTTTACATAATATAGATCTTCACCTACTTCTTTGGATCTCTTCAAGCCACTATTGCTGCAGCCAAGAAGGAAGGAAAGTGAGTAATCTTTCAGTTAACTGCCGAGCATTGGGTCCCTCAAATTGTAACACTTATGACATGGAATCCATTGAAATTCTTTGCCATTTGAAACCAAGGCTGAAACTTTCAATAGTTGACAATTTAATGTGAAATATGAATTATGAATATATGAAGGTTTAATATTGAAGTTGTAGGATTTAATATTAATATCCTTTTTCTCAAACTACATGCATATTCAATTAAGGGATTTAACACGTATCACAACTTCCAAAGCAATCAATGCAATCAAAATTAGAACAGTAGGCCATCAAATTGAGCCAGTTTGCGAATTCTGCTCTCCGGGGTATGTGTAATAGAACCCTGAAGAGTTGAGATTTATTAAACATTATTCATTATTCTAAACATTATTTAAAACTCGATTTAATTTCTGAAAAGAATCAGTTAATTTTATTAGATGAAAAATCACGTAGACTATAAGGATACTGTTTGTATGTATTTGTATATATATTGTTTTATTGTTTGTATTTTTGTGTTATTCATGTTATTATTTGCAGACAGGGCCTCATGCATGGAAGACCATCAAATTGATGAAATGAGCCACCCTGTATAAATATAGGACATAAATAAAATAAATAAATAAGTTAATATTATGTGTAATGTTTTTGCTTGTTAGGTACAACGAGGGTCTTGTTGACATTATGGCTTCCAGTATAGAGATGTCAGGAAGCCCTCGTGTGTTGTTTGCAGAGGCTAAAACAAGCACCCCAGTTAGGTACGTACATCATTTAATAAATCAAAGTGGGAATATATTCACTATGTTTATTTGTTTACTGTGGTTAGTTTTCAATGAGAATGAGTGTATCTAAATCCTATGTTTGAACAAAATTTTAAGTCTCTTGCTGTTGCCTCCTTGTCAACATTTTGTATTGGAGTAAAAGTTAGCACATTATGAATCAGCATAAATAATAGTCAATCTTAGTTGTATTTCATGTAGTTTTGAAAAGTGATACTGAATGTCAGTATCCTGTTCAATTGTTATATTCACAAAGGGGAGAATTACATGTATATACTTGTACACTGAAAATTGAAATGAAGTATTTTGTGATTGATAGAAATGTTATCATCAAACAATTTTACTTTGTCAAACCTCTCAAACAGCTTTCCACTAAAAAGCTATATTTTCCTTTTCTTGTGAACTGTAGTCACATATCCCTGGAGGTTGACCGAGGGATGAGTTGGGAGGCGGCAGTTATGAGAGCGGACAACTTCCAAGGGAAGCAAGATGGATTCTATCGTTCAAAGAGGGAACAGTTTGGGGGCTACATGTATCTACTTGCAACCAAGAAACAGAACTCTAACCACCTCTTCAAGATTTCAAGGTAAGAGGCTTGGTATAATTGATTAATCATTTTGATGATGCTGATGATGATGATGACAACGATAATGATGGTGGTACATCATGGTGATGTTGATGATGTTGTTTATGGTGATTATAATCATGATGATGATGGTGATGATGGTGGTGGTGATAATGGTGATAGTGATGGTGGTGATGATGATGATGAGGATGATGCTGATGATGATGATGATGGTGATGGTGATGATGATGGTGGTGGTGATGATGATGATGATGATGATGACGACGATGATGATGATGATGATGATGATGATGATGATGATGATGATGATGATGATGGTGGTGGTGGTGGTGATGATGGTGATGGTGGTGGTGGTGATGTTGATGGTGGTGGTGATGATGATGGTGGTGGTGATGATGATGATGATGATGATGATGATGATGATGCTGATGATGATGATGATGATGATGATGATGGTGGTAGTGGTGATGTTGATGGTGATGGTGATGATGATGGTGGTGGTAGTGGTGATGTTGATGGTGATGATGATGGTGATGGTGATGATGGTGGTGGTGATGATGGTGGTGGTGATGATGATGATGATGCTGATGATGATAATGACGATGGTGATGATGATGATGATGATAATGATAATAATGTTGGTGATGATGATAATAATGTTGGTGATGATGATAATAATGTTGGTGATGATGATACTGATAATGATGATAATGATGGTGATGTTGATACTGATGATGATGATGATAATGATGATGATAATGATGATGATGAGGATGATGATGATCGTGATGGCAACCTTTGATGATCGTGGTGATGCTGTTTGTATCGATGATGATGATTATGTTGATG
>BQKZ01016240.1:0-10455 GCA_036244855.1 Temnopleurus reevesii | reverse complement strand
ATGTCCCAGCAGGAGACAATTCGACTTTCCCACTATTTGTCATAGAATGGGATTTCGGAATGATCTCTCAGATTGTGGTCATTCAGGTGCATTTTCTGGCACAATTCTTTAAAATAGATAATACCTTCCTATCTATTACAATCCCGTAAAAGGCAATATTTAGATATCCCGAGCTTTGAGAAAGTGTATAATTCTGAGGATGGGCTGGTTTTCCGAGGGGAGAAGCTCCCGAGGAAAATTAGTATCATTTGCTAGCCCATCCGAATATTTATAATTCCAATATACTTCCAGAGTAAGTGTTCGGGATATTTGATTTATATCTCTTCAAAAATTAACAGAAAGCAAGTTTGACTTGTACTCAATCCAGCCAATTATGACATGTTTACCGGTGCTACGGTTTTCATGCACATAACAGTGATAAATTATACTGATTAAATTTCATGTGGCAAGTTAGAAGAAGATATTTGAAAAAAAACTTTATCTCGCCCCATGTGTTTTTCATCTCCATTCTTTTCATGAATATCATGTGCAGGCACAAATGTATTGGTACAAAGATATTTTTCTTTTTTGTTAATACATACCAACATATTCTGTTTTATCATCATAAAGTAATATGTATTCATAAAGTATAGGTAATCAATCAAAAGAAAAAAAGAAGAAGAAGAAGAAAAAGAAAAAGAAAGAGAAGAAGAAAATGAAGAAGAAGGAGAAAAAGAAGAAGAAGAAGACAAAAAAGAGAAGAAGAGAAAGAAAAAGAAGAAGAGGGAGAAGATAAAGAACAATAATAATCTTAACAAAAAAAATTAAATAGAAAATAGTGGTAGATAAAGAGCTAGATACCACTTATGTCAATTTGTTTTGAAATTAGTAGGCATTTTATAAACATTAAAGCAAGTAATTCTAAACATTCTCATTAAAAAGCTGTGAGTTGTTTAATATGCTCAATACGAAAAATATGAACACAACACAAGAAAGTATAGTGTATACCAAATCTTTCAATAACATACTTCAATCTTTTATTGCAATAATTCAAGCTCATCATAATGCTCAAACATTTTCATATTCATCCTATTACCATAATCTGCAAAAATAATCTGTTTAAAAATTAAAGCCAATATAATCCTTAAATCAAAACATAAATAACATAACAAATTTCACAGGATGGGTAAATATACAATCTTATCTACAACATGGATAACATTAGACTCAAGTGATCAGATTCTTTAAGACTGAACACTTTACAGAGAAAAAAAGATTAGAAGTAATATTGGGAAACATTAGAATTTACCATGACTTTTATAAGCAATGAATGATATAGAAAGCATACTAATGGGGTGTTGTTCAAAATCAACTGCAAATCAACTGCAACTTTGCAAATTGTAACACGCATTTTCATTCGCGCATGGTATGAGCATTTTACAAGACGCGTATGAAACAGCAATTTTGATTGGCATGTTCCGATCAACTGCAACTTGTGATCAATTGCAACTTTTGAACAACACCCCCTTAGAAGAAGAAAACAATTATCTACATGTAAACCATGTATTTTGCAGCAACGCATTTGAGCAAATTAATTACAGTTAAATGATTGTCAATTATTTATTCTTAATAGAGAATTATATTATGGCACAAATAGTTCATACAAAATCCTTCCTGCATTAAGGATAAATGTGCCACATACATTTCAAGTAAGGCACTCAACGCATTTGAACATTTAAAGAATAATTTCCATTATTTGCATTAATAATGTTTCCTCCACATACATAAAAATGAAATATAACAAGAACAAAACATATTACAACAGAAATGGATATATATAAAACAAAATATAATGCATGATACAATCTGATAATAGCTCTTTAATTTTGAAAGAAGGAGGGAAATATGAAAGAAGGAAGGGATTTTGGTGTAGACTTACATAGAAAGAAAGGAAGAATAAATAATGTGTTTTGTTTGGTATAGGGAAGAACAATAATTTCCGCTTTTCTGTCAATAACATGTGTAGTACTGACAAAAAGGTGATACAATAAGCTAAATAGGAATGATAGATTTCAAATTGAAATGACTGAAAACACACTGTCGACTATTCAATCCTAAAACTAGAATAGATTGTTGAGTAGCTAAATGTCACTAGCACACTAACATGCATATCAATTTAAAACAGCTACAAAAATATAACTTGAAAGTGCAAAATAAAAGCTAACATTACTATAAATAGAGAGGAATAAACAAATGTCCAACATATTTCTTGTGAAGCCTATAATGCGCCTTTATGTCTAACCTAGCTCACAAATTTCAGTCCAAAAGTGCCAACAGTATGAGTTAAATTAACAGCATTATATTGAAAAGCACCACATGAACTATAATAGCCAATAAGCCTGAGCTATACTGGACAGCATTCAAATTCAAACATAAACATTTGTACATTCAATTATTTCCAAGTATCCAAATTTAAACAACAAAGTAATCAGCAAAAAATTTTGAATGAAGTCTAATGAAGAATTAAAGAATTGAAAACAAATTCGAATAACCTAACGAAAATATCTATAAGTCCCAAATGGAAATGTGAACGATAAATAGAACAAATCATTTATAAACACAAATAGATATTTTCATTTTCTCATAGTCATAGAGTATATTAGTAAACATCTATATAGCGATGAAAATCTGTTCAAAATCATAATCATTTCTATTTATCTAAGAGGACTTTACTTTTCTTCAATTTCATTGAACTCTATTTGGTTTCTTAAAGGTGGGCATTATTTTTTATTGGAAAAAGAGATGTTTATTCACATTCATTTGCGGCTAACATCAAAATGAGGCAAAACAGCAAAAATTATTGTTGAAAGGAAAATGATTTAAAAATCTAATCAATAACTGTCACTATACTTATTTCACGCTCATCTAATTTGGCTCACAAACTATTTCTAATTAGAAATTACAACTTTGTCCAGATATAAAAATGGAAATGTCTGTCTTGGAAACCTTTTTTTTCCCATATTTCTTTGGTTATATTTCGGAGAGAGAACATGTTAAATGATAACATCACTAACCCTTCATGAGAATAAACATTTGTAATAATGCATAAATGTGGTGACATGTATAACAGAACAATTTCAGAATTCACAAGGTACCACTTCTTCTATCACTTCAAAAATCAACTACCTCATTGAATCTCTGGATAATAAACATTGGAGCTCTCACTTAATACTGGAAATTCACATCAAAATACTCTACTTGGAGCCGTTGCTAGAAAGTTGCTATCAATTGCAAATTATCTGCAAATATATCATAAATTGAAACATGTATTATCATTCGATTCTGATCTTGAAAGAATGATATCGATTGGCTTGTACAAATCAACAGAAACTTACGATTAATCAACACTTTCTAGCAACACCTTCCTTGATTACCATTCCAATCTGAAATGATCTCATTCATCTTTGGTTGTATTTCATACACTGCATTTCAAATGCTGATCATCTATAAGATTATACTGATGAAACGTTTAATCCATAATCATATTAATAGCATGGAAATAGACATTCACATATAGGTAAACATAGAAAATTAAGATTCACCTTATTCAGACAACACTATGATTAATCATCAACTCATTTGATCAAGGTAATAATAACTGATTATAACCCACAACCTTTTACACTGCGTTTCTTAAGTGAATATTTATAAATCAAATTGCACCATTCAAAAGATTGAACACTTGAGTATTTGGATTGTTCTCTTTATGACAATAGTTGGCAAATCAAAGCATATTTTTCAATTTTTAAATCACACAAAATACTTTATAAAAGTCATTGAGGAAGAATGAAACTGGCAAAGTATGGAGTATTCACATAAAATAGCAATAGTAGACTAATCAGTAAAAATTATTTTACACCTACAAACCTTCATACATCATTTACATATTTTGTCAATCCAATATCCTAATCATAATTATCACTTGACTGACCAATAGAGAACATTTATTCATTTACACATTCTATATAAAAGTACCTCACTGTATAAACTTTGAAAACATGTTGCATAATTTTTCCTTTGTTCATAAATTTACATTCAAATGTATAACAAAATATAATTTATGGATAAGCAACAATATCCAGTTTTTGTAAAGTCACCAACTCTGGAATTACATATCACTAATGTTGGTGCTACCATTGAAAGTTCACAATTAATATATGTAATGAAAATTTATATCACATGTGGAATGCATACAGAATTTGTGATAAATTATTTCCAATATACATGTGAAATGTCTAAATCTGTGTGGTAAATCATGATTAATTTTCATACCAAAAGAGTTTTGGTAAATCATGATTCATTCAAACCAAACTGTCAAACCAAACTGTCAAACTGTCAAACTTCATTTCAGCCAAACTGTCATATATGTCTTTAACCTAACAAAACGAAAGAAAATGTCATCTATGTTGCCTTTAAATAAATGGTTGCCTCCACTATGTAAACTACGTACAGCTTGCGGAAAGACCAAACAAAATAGAAGAAAGCAAGAGTACCTACATATGCTATCCTACCAATCAAAATAGATATAGAGGGAAAGAGAGGAAAAAAAACCCAGCTAATAATCCGCACTTATAACCTGGAATCCCCATCCCATGTCTCCAATCAAGTATAAAAAACAACTTTTACTATACAGACTAAAATAAGAATATAGATATAGAATAGCACCTTCATCATATAAAAACATCACTCTTTACAAATAACCTAGCTTCAAGGTTCTTTTTTTTTTATCCCAATAAAAACCGATTTCAGAGTAAAATAGAAAACGTTTGAATTCTTCATATATACAGACTCAGTTACGTAGAGAATATCGAGCTAAGTATATGATAGGAACTACATGTATGCTAACACCAGACAAACTTCTTCTGGTGTATATTTCCTAAAAGAAGAGCAAAAAAAAAAATCATGCAAATGCTTTTTTTAACCCCTTCTCTATCAATATTTCCCGGTAAGGTATAAATATAAGAGAGTAAATAGAAGCATATACGGTACAAGAACTTTTAAGTTTATCTTGAGTATCTACATGATTTAATGTAAATTGATTACAATTAATATTACTAAGATCTCAGTCATAATAAAGAATTCATATATTTCAAGAGATTATCAATAAGAGGAAACAGAAGATGTGTATAATATCAAAACAAGTTCATAATTCCCTGTTATCCAGGCTAAATTTGACCAATATAGAATTATCACTGAAATACAGGAAGATTTTCAATCTTTGACAGTGGATTTCATATGAACTGGACATACAAATACAAGTAACGTTCTGATGGAGAGTTGTATAAATAAGCATCAAAATAACTCTAAAATCCTCCTGTGACATGTCGTTCTGAATAATTTTGAAATTTCTTTATGATTAAATGTTCAATTCCTGTCAATTTTGTCTGTGAAGCTCTACTATGTAACCATGCAACGATATTCACAATCATAAAAAACATTTAATCATCATCCACAATAGAAGAACTTATTCTACTCAGCCATCCATGAAAAATTCACTATGCCACATAACTGAAATGATAAAACTTCTTACTTACCATGACAGAAGTAATAAAGCCACATTTGTTGTGTCAAACTTTCTTCAAAAAATGTGTTTGCATGGAAGAATTCCATTTTACCTAAATTATACGTAGTAAAACTAATCATAAAAATATATATCTACATAAAAGTTTTGATACACAAATACATAACACACCACACTTTAATTCAATATTCTTTTGATAACTTGAGTTAAGCATTTGAAATGCTGAATATGATTCACAATTTTCAAAGATATTTCATTAATTCACTGCGGTGGTAGACCTGATAATGTAAACTTGATACATTTGTCACAAACACTTAAACTTACAGGGGCTAAGTAATAGTTCATATACTAAAAGGTTAGACTTAAATTATAGAAGCATATATTCCATTTGTCAGTGCCACAACTCTCAATAATGTTATCATTTCAAAACATGAGCTTCATGGTCAATGTAACTACAACAAAAATCAATATACCGATCACAGAAAATGCTTTGAGATGTAAAACCAGAGTCTGACAAAAAATATTGATTTCAAATGAAGCACAACGTCGAAAATGAAATGACATGCATTGTATCAATACACTAAATTTTTCACACTTGCATCAATGATTAACAACATGCTATAATTACATATTTAGCACAAAAAATTGACATAAATATATGAAAGAGATGCTACTATGAGTAGATTTACTGGAGTTTGAATATTGTAACTTAAGAGCAGCACCAATAAGTAAATACTACTATTGATTTTTGATCACTCACCTAGATACTCTGGGAACTTACTTATCGTTTTGTAATAGCACCTATTGTCTGTTTATCAACATAATATCAAAACCATTTGGTCCATCATGCTCAGGAAAATGAGAAATAAGAGAGGTTTTTCATATTGCAAGAATAGTTGCAATGAAGGTACCAATATATCACATAAACTGATGACAATGTTAACAAAATGAAAAGCTTGTTGATTTGAAAAATTAAATATTATTGGAATGAATCAAGTATGTAACATAAAGTTTGCAATGTTTTTTTTTTATCTAACAATGAATATTTCACTAGGAAGAACTGTTGTGAAACTGATTTTTTGTAAAGCACATACGCATAGATTTGTTAATAAGCATTTATAGTAATCACTATTAATAGGAGAGGTATTATTGAAATTCATATGTCACCCACATATGGGTTTGGAGTAACTTATATTTTACATGATGTGAAGTACACATTATTCACATGCCCTCCAATAAATAAATCCTCTTCGTCCATGTAACATACTGTCCATAGTCCACAGTTGTTTCAAGTAGAAATCATAAATATTGCATTTTTACTACAAATAGGTTCTAATCTATTTAACTTATTCAGAGATGGTTCGGTGGCAGAAGATATATTTTTCTTATAATCTTTTGGAAGAGCATATTCAAACTTTGATTGTAATACAATTCTAAACACTTGATTTAATTCCACATTCACTGGAAATAGTCCAATAATTTATCATATTTCATATGGCACTGAACACTTAGAGGACAGCTTACATTTGATCGATGAGTTGCACTGGTAGGAATATAATTTGAGATGGCTGAGTCTTTGGAAGGAGTTTATATATTTGATTCAAAGGTTTCTGGAGAATGAGCTTCATCGTCGTCAGTGGAAGAAAGGTGATACTTGACAACAGCTCCTGGGTCTGAAACCAAACGACAGGCTGGACTTGCAAGCTGTTGACAATAGATGAGGTGTAAAGAAATGACAAGATTAATGCTCTGATTTTTAATACAATTGTATGAGTTTCCAAAAATATTAGGGAATGTCTGATGAAACAGTGGCAAGTTAAAATTTTTACATTCTGAAAGATATTTATACACAAGTCAACAAACATTCTAATGAATGAAAAGTATATCAATTTCATTGCTATGAAACTCGAGGGGAAAAACAAATATTTCAGCTTTGACAGTAGATTATAACACTACACTACCTTACTGACAAACCAGAAATTTTGTATGCATTTTTGTGTGAATTAAAAAAAAAGAAATATGCACAAGAATGAACTACTTGGAGAGGTAATTGCTTTCATATACAATGCAAAAGAATTTAAATTGTTTTTTGATCACTGCAATGTACTTGTAATCATGTTTGCTAACGTATTCTAATTTGTTACTAAAATACAATCCATGATTCTAATACTCTGGGCATATCTTACAGACTATGGGGGTGTTGTTCAAAATTTGCAATTTATCGGAATGCGCAAATGCGCAAATCAAAATCACTATTTCACTATTTCATGTGCATCATTTACAGTTGATTTGCTATCAATTGCAACTTTCGAAGAACACCCATATGACTTACCAAATGATGTTCATTGGACACGCATTGAAGGACGGCATCATGTAGTGTGACATAGATCTTGTCTAGACCAATCAGCTCCAGGAAACCACTTTTGAACATGAGGGCACGTATGGGTCCTGAAAGAGATCATCAATATGAGAGAGGGATATGTATTTGTTGGAACAGATAGATTACCTCTTCATAGAGAAACCATGTTATAGCAGATCTAAAATATAATAGAATACAAAGTGGTGGGACTAGGAATAATTATAAAAAACAAGATCTTGTCATATCTATAGTACCAATCATTAACAGTTTTTTTCTGTACTGTCTTAACTATCTGTACTATGCTAAGATCTGACCGTACTTCAATGTTCACATGTATTATAAGATCAATAGTTCATGCCCTCAGATATCTCATTAGTCATCCTTCATCACCCATATAAAAGCCTTCATTTTCAAATGAACATGAGTAATCCAACACAGATAGTACCATATAAGGTATATCAGTAAAATTATCACTGATTTTATTATTAACGAGATAACCGCATGACCNATCGCTAGGTAATAAAGTTAACGCGAATTCATGAAATCACATAGTCGACTGGCTGTGATCTAGATATGGAGCTAGCTGCGAGGTATGCGCGCCGTGGAATACGATATGACGAGGCAAGATAGGGGTTTGGTTGATTAGTTTCTGGAAAGGGAGCGAGGAAAATAATGAATATACATTTGGGAATACTCTGCAGAGAAATTAAACGGTCATGGTCTGCTGCTTTAAATCGAGACTCGCTCAAAGAAACCCTTTTCCTCAGAAAGGCTTTGGCGACGCCGCAGTACACTTGGGATGCCATTGGAAACCTTGTAATGGCGTTTAGAATCCCTTTAATGGGTCACAGCCAAATCCCAAAACATGGGTTAGGATTATATATAAATCTCATGCTTCTATCTTTCCCTATACATTCACATGGAGAATAAGATGCAGTTCTGTACGTGATGACGTTTCAACACTAATCTAGCAATCAAACTTCTGTGGCCCGAGACATAAAGAAAATTCGAGCTTCTTTCCTTCTAAATTATAGACATGACACGATCGAAGGATATAGTGTTCTCTACGATGAATCCCAATGCCCATAACCAGGATTATTTTGTTCAGAAAATCGATCTCATATTTCTCTATCATGCTCTATAACGACACTTTGGGTGAGCGATGCTTTGGATGTTTACGACATGGTTACAAGTTCAAGAATTTCTTCTTTTCTATACAAATCTGAATACAGAATACATGATCTAATAATTCTTTTAAAAAAGATAATCCCTCGCCCATAGCTTTTTAAAATGAAATATGATAGATTTGTGATAAAGGTATTATCAAGATTATATAAAACATGAAAATGTCAACAGCATTTCTATTCTTTTCAGACAGACATACGAAAGGGAAACGTATTGTTGTGATTGCACATTAACACTGGCAGTACCGTTTTTTATACAATATTACACCTTTCGGGGTGAATTAAAAAAAAAGAAGAAAAGAGTGCACAGAAGATTCGAACCCACACACGTTTTTGAGGATGCGGGGTTGTCTGGTTTTAGATTATCCGATCGTGCCACGCTAAGATGTAAACTCCTCAAACATTTTTTTTTTAAAGTTTGGAAATCTAAGTTTAAGGACACATAGCAAAAATATGGGAAATCTATTTCCATATCAAGTCATATCACTGAAAAGAGTGTTTTATTATCTAAAGAATGACACCTCATTTGTTTCCAGAGGTTATTTCACAGCAGATTAATTCCATTTGATCTATATATTGTAGTCACGTTGTTTAACTATGGATTTAATTGGATATATCACGCCTGCGAATGGATAGATCGATGAATAAAATAATGAATAATCAATGTTAATCAAATTTTAAAGATGTTTATTACAATGACTGGTAAAAATCTAAATGTTTCAACTAAAAAAAAGCTCATTTATTCGTTATTTCACTCCTTAATTAATTGTTTCTTCTTGCTCTTGCATCAATTTCATGCATTTAAAACCACATTTTAATGGTAACAATACAGTAAGTCTATTACAAATTTTGCAGTTTTTACTCTTATATCTTTGTTAATCTCATAGGGAATTACTTAGACGTGATAAAATATTTGTAAAAAAAATGAGATGTCATTCTTTAGATAATAAATCACTCTTTTCAGTGACATCGCTCGATATGGAAATAAATTCCCTATATTTTTGCTATGTGTCCGTAAACTTGGATTTCCAAACTTTTTTTGAGGAGTTTATTTAAACTATTTCAAGCAATGCCACTATAACATATCACATTGTCTTCTTGAGGCTATCAAAAGGTACAGTATTGCGCCCTTTTTCGGTAGTTTACACCTATAATGTACTTTTTTTTTTTTTTACTGAGCGTGTACTGATAGTCTTGATAATGTCATAATATCGTTAGCTCAATAAGACCAGATTAACACTTCAGTCGGTAGGTCGACTGGCCTAGAATGAAGCGAGCCTTCATAGTGCGGGTTCAAATCCCACCGCTGCCGCTATTTTTTAAATATGTTGAGAAAAATGAACACAACTGAA
>BQKZ01016171.1:0-13234 GCA_036244855.1 Temnopleurus reevesii | reverse complement strand
AACTCCTGATTGACTGTTCCCAGGCTTGTGAATCCAGAGATCTTTCCAGTAGAGTGGGAATAAACAAGACCATCTGACACCTTCATCTCGTCGAATGAGAGGGAAACCTGTCGCTGTTTATCATTGAGGCTGTCGAGTTTGATGTCTTCACAGACTCGGGTCATGAATGCTTTAAAACTAGGGCTGTGTGATGTGAAATGGTTATAAATAATAGCATAGGGTTACATTGGGTGTTTTAAAAGTCTGGATGTTCTTAGGAGGTGGTAAGCTGAAGAAGACTTTGCAGACAATGCGATACATAGATGAATGATGGCAGGATGCCATTGCATACTTTTTGGAGACTGCCAAAGAAGCTGAACTTGTGAAGATCTAGTAGGAAGATAGATGTTGACATATTCATGGGGAACTCCCCTGCAAATACAGTGCTCTCACTCTCCTCTATTTGAGCAGCTTCCTTTGTAAATGTAGCTTTCATTTTTTTCGCAATTTTGTCGACTTCCTTTTCAGAATCTCTCCTTTGGTTTTCAATGTCTTTTTTTAGTCTCTTTGCAAGTTTTCTGGGCTTCATGTTCTTTTACGGGGCTTTGGAAGCTGGTGAGGAGGTGTTATTGTGCCGTTTGTAGATAGCCGCAAGATTGGACCTGTATTTCCTGCACATGCTGCACCTCTTGTTTTCTGGCATGATGATAGAGCATGATGTGTGACGGGCAGTGCTGCCAGAGGGTTGATGGTGAATGAATGTACATTGTAGGCTTGTCCTGGAGAACACTGTCAGGTAGCACAAACTCCACATTACCAGGGCAAATGTACGTCTTCTTCAGGAGGCTGGAGAAAAGTGGCAAGCTATCAAGATTCAGTTTGGATGGCACGTCTTTGAGATGGGTGCGGTCTTTATCAATAGGGCAACCGTACACCCGTATGCTCCATAAACCACTGGAATCAATATTTACGCACAGTTGGGAGTTTGCATTTTCATCAGGGACAATTAGTATGAGGTTTTCATCATTTCTTTTCACTAGGATACCCTTATCATGTAGAAAAAAGTCATAGCATGCAGGCAGCCAGTTCAAAGTGCTTGCTTGTAGCACACCTCCAAAATCATGCACAGAACTGGTGATAGAATAGAGATCGTTACTGGTCACTCCATGGGTTAGAAAATAGATCACCGGCTTTCTGTACGATGAGCNATACATTCATATGAAAACAAGAGAAAGTAGAAATTCTTCAGCCTTGGGTTGTTCAAGTTTGATGCTTATAGCAATTATTTGCGTCACAATTTTATTGTCCGTCATTCCTGTCTATATACACCTCCAGGGCTGCCAAGTCTCCTGGATTCCGCAGGAGACTCCTGGAAATGGGCCACAATAAATGCATGTTTTTGAGCAATCTCCTGGATTATGGAAACATTGATGCCATTAGGTTGTGTGCATTTTATAGACATCTACTGGATTTCTTCCACAATCTCCCTGATTGTTGCTGTTAAATGTTGGTAGCTCTGCACCTCATTGTAACATTGTCTCTGAGAGCAGTAGTCCCCATATTGAACTTTGTGAGCTATTCAATGTTCTGCTTACTGTACCCATTACCCTCAAGCATTGTCTTTCTGCAAATATTCCAAATTACTTGATGGAGGCCTTTGCTTGTGTTTTTAATCTTCCCAGCTCCATTCCTCCAATGATAGAAGATTGTAGAATGGTTTGACTCGTATTGCTGTTCAATCCCATGAGCATCGAGTGACAGAATATCTTTCCGACCAAAACTTCATCATACTCGAACTGTGATCCTTCCTCCTTGGGTATAAAGGAAATTTTCTGTCTTACGGCCAGCATCCAGAAAGCGAGGTCACCAGCAGTTTCCTTGAGACCCTGAGCAGCAAGACTCAGATCATGATACAGTTCTGTCGCCTTCTTCTCCTTAAAGTGGGTCCTCAACAGCCGTCGTAGTGTAGCCAAGTCAAGATGGGCCTTCGACTCCAAATTTTTCCCTAGAAGGAGTCCAGGGAAATGGACCTAATGACAGCGTCCACAATCTCATCATCTTGGTAACCCTTGACTTGACTACGCTCAATTTGATGGATGAGACTCATCAATCCGAGACGATCCTTCTGGCCGGCCTCACCAATCTGTCCAGAGATCTTGCAGTCCGTGCGCCACTGGTGGTTTAGACTGTCTCCTGGTCTTATTGCCTGTGATGAAGGGGCTTGATCCGCCATTGTTTGGTTAGCTGGCAGTTCTATCTTGGGAGAATCACTGATTTCTGGATCTCCTCTTTCCTCAGCACCTCTGCAACCTGTTTGAATGTTGCCTTAAAAAAATCTATGATACCCATTAGCAACACCAACATAATTGTGATTAAATGAATACATAAACTGGAATTACTGAAAAAACTACATTAAAATAATAAGTACCTCAAAGGTTGTTGAAGAAGAAGAGGCAAGTCTCCTGTCCTCTTTGATCAGTGCAAAGATCTTTACATTCGTGGCCGGAACCAACTCCTGCTCAGCGATATCGTTCAGAGCACGACATCAATTGAAGATCCCCTCCACAGATTTTCACAACGTGTCTCTTGTAAGTCTTTGTTACAACACACTCGCCAACCTGCACAGAAGAAAAGATTATCAATAATAACCATAACAACAACATGAAATATCCATAAACGAAAGCGAAAAAACTACATTACAATAATAAGTACAATGTACCTCAAAGGTTGTTGAAGAAGAAGAGGCAAGTCTCCTGTTCTCTTTGATCAGTGCAAAGATCTTTACATTCGTGGCCGGAACCCACTCCTGCTCAGCGACATTGTCCCAGAGCACGACATTAATTGATGATCCTCCTCCACAGATTTTGACAACACGTCTCTTGTAAGTCTGTGTTACAACACACTCACCAACCTGCACAGAAGAAAAGATTATCAATAATAAACATAACAACAACATGAAATATCCATAAACGAGTGAACTCATTTTAAAAAGTCATCAATTGATGTTTGCCCTTTTTTGGTTGAAAAGTTGACTCATCAGAAACGATTCACATTAGTTCCAAAGTGATTCAAACTCTTCCGAGCATCCATACAACTGGTTATACTGGCGGATAGTGTCCACAGCAATAAAAGCTTGTTTGAGGGTTGGTACTGGGTCGTTCACATCAGCAACCTCACCCGCCTTACTGATCCATCCAATTCCATGTCTTTTTCTTTATACGTTCCACTCAGCTCATCGTCACATGAGTTTCCGCATCATACCCAAATTGTTCTTCAAATTGCTTGGCTTTGATGAGCAACATTTTGCCATCTGACTTGATTTGATTTATTTATTTTTTCCATTTCAATAGCATTGTCACAAATAAAACAAGAAATTATAATGATTTTGCAACAACCACAATGATATTTACATATTATCAGTTACACACAAATCAATTTACATTATGTCTAAAAGCACAGCTCGTGGAGTTAAAGAAATGGAGGGGCATGCAGAAAAAGCAAAGCTTGTAAAACGCATGCCCCTTCTTACATTAGAGTTACATTGAAAATACAATTCATGGGACAGAATAATCAGTGTAAGTAGTTATGATAATGGCATAAATGCAGGAAATTGGAGAAATACAAAAATAAGAGGATTAAGGAGAAGGGTCTATAGTATTGTTAATTACAAGGGTGGTATGAAAAGAGGAGAGAAGGGATGGAAGATTGCACTGCGGCATGACGATGCTATTGTGTCGAGTGGATGTAGGTGACAGTTTAAATTATTCATATTTTTATTCCATGTTTGGTTAATTTTCCTGATAGTTGCTTGATTGACGGTAGCCCGGTCGCTCATGGTTTTTGAGATATTATTGATGATGGTTGATCTACAATACCGATAGTTCTCGTGATGGAAGTCGGCATAACTTACTTCTGCAAGTTTATCGACTGATTGTGCAATATGGTCATGGTAATCATCGCTGTTCGGCCTTGGAGCTCATAAACTGTGATCACTGTGCATGTTGATTCTGTATTCAGGTGGATGCTTTTGATGTGTGCCCTCTCTTGCATTGTATGGTATCTATTTTCCGATTCAAATAAAGAGAAACAAAACAAAAATAGAAACAAAATGAATTATAGAAATACTTACATATATACAGGATAAAAAAATATGAGTCGGCTTGATATCCCATTCAGCAGTGCCAGGCATGACAGTACTGGTCTTCCATGGGATCCAGGTGAAACATAAAAGAAGAGGTAGAAGAAGAAAGAGAAGAAGAAGAAAGAGGAGAAGTATCTAAGAACTACATAGTAGTAGATTGACAAACAAACAAGATAACAATGAAATAAACAATATAACCGAAATTACTTGTGTCGTCGCGTCAACCCCAAGAGTAAAGTTCTTTGTGTTCATGTCCATCTCTTAGGCCTTCAAGTTGGCAATCGTGTCCAACTCGTGCACCATCTGTTCAACCGTTGTCCTGTGGGGGACGGAAGTTAAGTTAATATTTGACCTTTTTGCTGAGGTTTCGATGCGAGAAGGAATGTTCTTTGTTGGCACCTGATTAACAATATGGTCGAAGACTCGCATGTGCATATCACCCGAGTAAGAATCCCCATCAGACTTTGTTTCCGTTTTCTGTTCCTCCGTTTGTTTAATCCGTTCTTTCAGTTGACATATCTCGTCCTCATACAACTTATTCAACTCATCTTTTTACTTCAAATCTTTCTTGAGTTGCGCCAATGCTGATTCTGAGATGATCTGTTTACATGCATAATATAATTTCTCTTTCTTCTGTTGGCCTGTTTCAGTCTTTCAAAAATATTTCCTGCAGGCCATCCCCCCCCCCAATAAACATAAAGATAGGCCAATTAAGTACTATTATTATATGAATTCAGCAATTTCATTTCTTATTTGTTTATTGGGAAGAGTTCCTCTGGAGTGCTTTTTCCTGGCTTGAGATATAAATTTTTGACAAAAAAGGTTGATATACGAATCATAAAATAAACCCTGAATATTTTTTGATATTTTCTAACTTTCAGTATTAAAAAGGGTTTTAAATCTACTTTCATCTATCATATGTCAGGCAGGTATTCTTCAAGGGGCCTTCTCTCACTTAACTGAAAGGAAACATGTCCCAGGCACAACTGAGGAAAAATTGCCCTGTGAGTTAAAATCTCTGTAGCACCATCTTTTACCTAGGAATTCATTAAAATCTGACAACGATTGCAAGAAAAAAAAATGATTTTTTACCTTTCCACCCAAGCTGAGCGATCTCATGAAACAGGTCCTTTGAGATATGAATTTCAATGTTGGCAACAATATCCATTTTTCGTTGCCCATGTAAGCTCTCCTTGATGTTTGTTCGCAAGTGTTCAGTAAAGAATACTTTTTCTTGTTGACTTGTTTTGATGAAAAAGTCCGAGTTGTCTATTTTATCACGCCAAGCATCATACTTATAAGTGTTCCACGGCTTCTCGGTGTAATGGTCTTTAATCATCAATTTGCCCTCAATGACTTTTGAGTCTGTAACTTCTAGGTGATATAACTTTGCAGTTGACTATGATGCTTGAATGTTTTTTGCTGCCTTTGCTTTGGCTAGCTGTGGCCCTCTATGAAGAAGGATGTAATCTATCCTCTTCCCAGCACACCTTTTTGATTCCCGACATCAACCAGAGTGAGCTAATTCTGCCATCTAATTAAATCATGATCCTGCTAACACAAAAAATGAATATGTATATTTCTTCATTGCATAGTTAAATACAGTAGCTATATTTTGATTTAGGTCATTAAATTTGTGGACCTCCAAAAACTTTAGTTTCAGGAAATCAAGCTTTGTACAATAAAATTATTGGGTGTATTAGCTAGGCCAGGGAAATGTAGTCTACACTACAGTGTAGTATTTAATAGATCGGCAACACGGCCACCATTTTTCAGTTGTATAGAATATATTTCTGGGTGAATCCTAAATGCCAGTATTTATACGATATGATCCCCATTTACCTGCACCCGAGTCTTGGATCTGCTTTTATAGATCATCCACACTGCCACTAGACGTACAAAATAGATATCTTGGGGAATTTTGAAAGCCAGCATACATGTACATACAATATGATCCCCGTTCACCAGCATCTTATTCAAGGGTCTGTACTGATATAATACATCGTCCACACTGCCGCCATTTTGTAGGTGCTTAAATTTGATCTCCGGGGGAATTCTGATAGCTGGGAGCTGTACTGATTAAATAGATCATCCACACTGCCGCCATTTTGTAGGTGCTTAGATTTGATCTCTTGGGGAATTCTGATCGCTGGGAGCTGTACTGATTAAATAGATCATCCACACTGCCGCCATCAGGGACAAACCCAGATTAAAACTGGATTACTACTACTATAGATCTTATGTGTATTATTATAAGATTTACCTGTGTTGACTGTGATCCATCTTCAGGGAAGGGCTGCTTGGTTGATTTTCTTCCCAAAAGCTGCAACCAGGCTCTCCAGTATCCAAACTAATATGCTGACCTGTCATACGAGGATCTCCAGAGGTGCTCTCGCCAGCCGTTTCAGAAGTCTCTTTAACTTCTTCTTTCATCTCCAAAAACTCATTTTCCATGGCCCCAACACCTTCCTCCAAGTCAGCAACTCTTGTGTCCAATGTTCTCATTTTTTGCTCTATAATGTCCACTTTCACCCCTATTATATCTACTTTCCTCTCTATCCCCGACACTTTGCTCAGAATCTCTTTTAGCATATCTGTCGTATCTTTCCTACGTGCCTCTCGGATTCCACGACCGCCACGTACCTGTGTAAGTGTGTCCATCTCCAATTCTTTGCTGGGGTTAGCAGTCTCCATAACCAATTCCTCGCTTTCCAGGGTTTTTTCCTCGCGATTTGGGGTTTTACTAGATGATGGCATCATTGCTCTCAAAGTTCTCCAATATATCTCATAAAAAGTGGCAATTTTCAACACAAATCAGAAGTGCTCTCTGTACTTGCTTCCGATTGGGATCCTGAAGTAATGCCGTGTCCAACATCTACAATAAGGAATTTAATTTATAATTCAATTTAAATTCGATGGGTTTATATTTTCACACTTTTTTCACCATAAATTTTAGCTTTGTTAAGAACATGTACCTCTTACAGTACAGTCTATGCTCTTACTGTACAGACGGTTTATCTGATTGATATTTCACATTCTCTTCATAATCATTTTTGACCCCATCCACTGCCTTAGTCGTTCCCCATCCATTGCCATTGTAGACAAAGTCAAAATTCAATCAACCCCTCATTATACAAACAAATTTTTTGAAAAAGCACCCTGCCATGTCAATCTGTCAATAGGACCCACTCTGCGCCTCAGGGAATATCAATATGCATCTCACAATATAAAAAGAAATAATGATAATACTAAACTAAACACATTCTTACTCTTTGTTTTTCAAGCTTTGCGATAGCTGTTATGGGTCGGTCCGATTTTCCTGATACTGCTGGTTTTGAAATCAACTTTTTCTTCATCTTTGATTTTGTTGACTTTGTCTTTGTTGCACTTGTGCTACTGCTAGCTTCTGATCCAGATCGCAACTCCTGTAATTTGATGACTGGAAGAGCATCAGGCTTCAGCATCCTTTTCGGAGGTTTGCCAGTGAGACTCAAACTATGGGTAGCTGTCACAAAGCAATCATCTGAAAAATAGTCGCTACATATTGCATTGTTCTTTGTACCTGGAGCTCCCGGTCCATCCCACTGAGCTCTTGTCAATCGAACTCTAGCAATCCATATTCGCCTCAAATTTTCATCAGTTGGAAAATAATGTAAACTAACACCATCCTTACTAGTTTTGGAACAGCCTCCAATGACACAGCGAGTAGGCATATCGGCGAGAAAGTGAAACAAGATCACAGTAAAATCACTGAAATGACATAGTGATCCGGACGAAATCGTGAAAACAAACGACAAACGACTAATTGCACAGGAATATACGGTACCGTTGACCGTATATCATCAGCTGATTTCATTCATGGTCTTCACGTCGCGTCGCACTGCATAAAATAGGTTTCCTCGCAGGCTGTTTTTGCAGCATGGATGTGCAGTGTACTGTCGCGTAATCTGAACGCTCGTGAAATGAAAGAACATCTGATACAAGTCTAGCAGATTTATCGTCTGCTTAGATTTTTAGACCTAAAAATGTCATAAAAATCCTAATTTTGTGAATATCTAAAATCATATAATTGCATAAATGCATTTTTTTCGTTGTAATATTCTGCAAGAATAATAATTTATATTGGATTTTGTTTTTCACTTTCTAAAAAACTAGTTATTAGAGAAATAAATTTGCTAATACACAAAGCTCCCATTGACGGTTTTTCATTGGGTTCCCTCTTGTGCTGCCCTCTAATGGCCAAAAATAGTTATTCCAAATGAAAAATTCTGGGGGCAGGGCATAAATCTCCAAAATTTCTAGGGTTTCTCCCCCAATATTCAGGTTTTCTCTCTAACCGTGGATATACAAGAATGAACTATAAGGGGATTTTGCACAAAATGGAGTGTATAAACATATATTTGGCTAAAGTTTTGGATGTAAGTGGATCTTTAATAAATAAGTATTGTTGCTGCTTTTTGTATGATCCATATTGTACTCCTTGGGCTTTTGTTTCTATCTTTTTAAATTTCTGCTTTTCGTTGATGTTGGCGACTTTGAATAAGAGAAGCTTAATTGTTTAAATTTAAGATGCAAGGTAGTTTTGTTGATCCATGCAAAACAGTTCCAGATATACCCCCTGCAAATGCAGTGTTGAAGTAATCAAAATTGTAATCTGAATTTCCGCTTTACAGTCTGTGAAAGATTTCATTTGCCTTGTTGCTATTTCAGTAATTTGAAATTTGTTTCAAACTGTGGGAATTTGTAGGAGGATTAGTAAGCTTTCCTTGCATCAAGGAAATTGTGTCCCAAATATCCACAGTTATTTCACAATCTCAAATCCCCACTGTTGTTCTTTTTCTTTGACACTGATTTGTACCTTCCTGAGAGGCATTTACTGTTAGGGAGTTGGGTTCCCTAATTAAAACTAGATTATAAAAAGGAAAGAAAAGAATAAGAATTTGATGTGTCCTACCTGGCCTTGTCTTTATTGTTCGCCTTCCAAGCGTATACCACGGCTCCACACAGTGTTATACAGTATACAAGTTCAGAAATTATTGCACTAATCCCAAATATTTACAGCAAAGGAAAGAGAGAGTCAGAGTATAATACAGAAAGGAAAGGATACAAGAGAATGAGAAGTATAACAGTCACACACACACAGCAAGGCCTCACTAAGGATGGAGAGAGTTAACTTCCAAGATTGTAGGAAGTATAACATAGAAAGTTGAGATGAGGAGAGGCTTGAGAAGTGCGTCTTCACAGGTTGTGGAGTCTAGCTGGAAGTATAAGTTCAGTCACACAAAAGAACCTTGTGCATTCCATTGGGATGGAGGAGTTAAAACAAAGAGGTAGTTTAGAAGACCAGAAATTTAGGAAGGTCAAATTCCTGTGTGTGATTAATGGTGATCCTCTAATGGAGTGTTGATGATGTGCACCTGCACAGTTCATTGTATATAAGTGAAAGGTAATTGAACTCAACTCAGGCAAGGCAGGAAATATCAGAAAATAAGAATAATATATGTACAAAGTAATATACAAATTTATATAAATGAGTGTAGCCAAGTCACTACAACTGCAAACAGAATATGATTAATGGCCAGCCATCATAACAAGATCAACAATCGATTGAAATCATTAGCTCTTTTTTATTATTACTTCTTTCTTATATTAGACGCAGTTCTATTTGTTCATTATTTTTTCATTATTCGTTGAGTTGAGAGCAGATTATTACTCAGTTGAATTAAAAAAAAAAAAAAAGACAAATCAGAAATTTGTCAAAATACTAACTTATCTTTAGTACCTGCGGAAATCTTCTCTTGTGTCCTCGACAATCGAGATGGGCAACCAGGGTTGTCCTCATGACCGATCAGTGGAGGCAATCTGGACGAAAGTCTTCATTTTAAATAACACGATTCACACTGCCAGCTTCATTCAAGAATTGTTCACAATTTCCCACTTCGTGACAGTACACACATTGTATTGCTGAGTCTAGTGGTTCAAAAACACAATTTACACTACCATCTTCATTCAAGAATTGTTCACGATTTTCCACTTTGTGACAGCAAACACATCGTATTGCTGAGTCTCGTGGTTCAATAACACAATTCACACCGCCGGCTTGATTCAAGAATTGTTTACAATTTTCCACTTCGTGACAGCAAACACATTGTATTGCTGAGTCTAGTAGTTCAATAACACAATTCACACCGCCAGCTTGATTCAAGAATTGTTCACGATTTCCCACTTCGTGACAGCAAACACATTGTATTGCTGAGTCTAGTGGTTCAATAACACAATTCACACCGCCGGCTTCATTTAAGAATTGTTCACGATTTTCCACTTTGTGACAGCAAACAAATTGTATTGCTGAGTCTAGTGGTTCTTGTATTTCTGAGTCTAGTTTCCACGTTTACACCAGTCTCTGCTCTGCATCCGATCGGGAGGAGGTGGCCCTTCGTCGACGCTGCTGTCGCTCCCATCTCCATCGCTCTCAGTTTCATCGGAATCACAATTTTGTGTGCGGCAGTCCAGTTCCTGATCGGAAAAGACAGGCTCGTACGTATAGGTCTTTTCGACTCCTCCATAATCACAAATTCAACAACCAGATCACTGATAAAAAACGACGTTGAAAGATTTGATAAACAGTAATTTATATTGATATTGTTGTAGTAAAAATGTGACTGGGACAAACACCAACTAAAGCCTATTATTCAGCCTATGATTCTACTTGCGCAAAGCTGTTCGTAATCAATTTGAAGAATGAAAAAAGTTGCGCTTTTTAAAAAAATTGCTGAATTTTTAAGGCCTTATTACTTACAATGCGATATTCTCATATTTGACCTCTATGAGTTTCATTGCCTGTGCTGTTTCTGCACCTAACAATGGCATGGAATCTTGATCTACCACAACAAACTCTACATCAAATTTCTCATGACTCGTTGGGTTTGTTTTATCACTGTCATGTGTTGGCCTCAAGCAGTCTGGAAAGTTTAGTAAGAGCCGTTCTAGAAATCCGTTTCCAACGTCCAAAGACGTGCAGAGTTACGCTGCTGGTGCCGGTTGCAACGACCACAAGATGCAGAATGCTGTGCCTGGCGAAATTTTGTGTTTCTTTTGTGTGGCATAGTTTGTTGTGACTTTCTCGTTACTGAAAAGCTGGCAAAGCATGGCAATATCCCCTGGTGCTGTGTCATTGTCTAGTTTTAACATTTTGTTGAAGATGTCATAAACTTGTGAAGAGATTGGCATGGCATTTCTTTCAGATAGTTTCGCCACCAGACCTGCGGATGTTGATTTGCCGACAACAAAGGAGTCACAGTCTTGATTTGTCGCGAGATTGTCAAGCGATGCGATAGAGCCGGTGTGTATTGCCTGTGACTTTCCTGTGGAGGGTGGTCCTGCAAAAACTGTGTAGATGTTTGGACGAACAATCATTCTGTTGTAGGCAAGGTAGCAATTTCTTCCTATTATGAAAGATGTCTTTATCAGCAAACTGTCTAACAGATATCCATCGCAGGTACTGATGGCGGCAGCATGATGATGCAAGAAAGATGATACTGGAGTAGAAAAAAGTTCTTTGTAGTTGAACGGTGTAGCCCTTAAACGCGAATGTAGATTTGACCAAGTTAGAGGACTTTGACTTTTAACTTGTGCCATTCGCGACATGGTGATAGGTAATGACGTGTCAATGAAGTAAAAAAAGTCAGAAATTGAAACTCCGGGTCGAAACTACGATTGATTGAAAGATTGAAATAATTCGACATGAATATACGTAATATAGAGTATCCTGACTAATCCATACAGTGAGGGGATCTAATTGGTTGGATTGAAATATCATGTATTCATAATGAAATTGCGGACGTTGCGTCTTGGATTAGCTCGGCTTTTTTTTGTATAAAATGCGTAGGTATTGTTGTGTTATGGAACACAAAGCACACCGTTTTTTCCATTGAAAAGGATAAATGCGAAGGTTTAGTTGTGCAGACGCTGATGAGTTGTGCGTGACAGTGATTACACTATTATAGGGTATATAAGAGTGTTATTTTAAAGTTAATTTTCATGCTACTGTTAGTATTGTTTATATTTGATTATACTTACAATATAATGTAAATGAAAATAGTTTGGTATTAATGCACAGACAGAGTTTTATTGATATTACCACTCTGGCTATGAATGCTCTGTTAAAACCAGGGCTGTGTGATGTGAAATGGTTATAATAGCATAGGGTTACATTGGGTGTTTTAAAAGTCTGGAGGTTCCTAGGAGGTGGTAAGCTGAAGAAGACTTTGCAGACAGTGCGATACATAGATGAATGATGGCAGGATGCCATTGCATACCTTTTGAAGAATGCCAAAGAAGCTGTTGTGAAGATCTAGTAGGAAGATTGATGTCGACATATTCATGGGGAACACCTCTGCAAATACAGTGTTCTCACTCTCCTCTAGTTGAGCAGCTTCCTTTGTAAATGAAGCTTTCATTTTTTTTGGCAATTTTGTCGACTTTCTTCTTTGGGATCTCTCCTTTGGTTTTCAATGTTTTTTAGTCTTTCTTTGCAAGTTTTCTGGGCTTCATGTTCTTGTACGGGGCTTGGGAAGCTGGTGAGGAGGTGTTGTTGTGCCGTTTGTAGATAGCTGCAAGATTGGACTGATACATCCTGCACGTGCTGCACCTCTTGTTTTCTGGCATGATGATAGAGCATGATGTGTGACGAGCAGTGCTGCCTGAGGGTTGATGATGTATTTAGGTAGACTTCTCCTGGAGAACCCTGTCAGGCAGCACAAACTCCGCATTACCAGGGCAGATGTACGCCTACTTCAGGAGGCTGTAGAGAAGTGGCAAGCTATCAAGATTAAGTTTGGATGGGTGCCGTCTTTATCAATAGGGCGGCGGTATACCCGTATGCTCCATAAACCACTGTAATCAATATTTACGCACAGTTGGGAGTTTGCATTTTCATCAGGGACAATCAGTATGAGGTTTTCATCATTTCTTTTCACTAGGATACCCTCATCATGTAGAAAAAAGTCATAGCATGCAGGCAGCCAGTTCAAAGTGCTTGCTTGTAGCACACTTCCAAAATCATGCACAGAACTGGTGATAGAATAGAGATCGTTACTGGTCACTCCATGGGTT
>BQKZ01016132.1:0-10917 GCA_036244855.1 Temnopleurus reevesii | reverse complement strand
GACCGTGCGCGGTCGAGGATTCATCTAGTTTCTTTTATAACCCTGGCTCCACTTATTTTTTTCTTACTTTTTTGCGATTATTGCTTATTGGTGAACATTCTTCATAATTGAAACTAAAATTTATATACAAATGCAAATGATGCCACTTAATTTTAAGAGATCTTTTATTTAGAGGAATTGATGTACATGATTTATGAAATTACCTAGAAACATTAATGTCTCAAAAATCGGAGATTCGTGTTAATTCATCTAATTTGGTCTTATTGCTTTGCAGGTAGCATGGATGACTTTATTGTTGGAGATTCTGATGAGGAACATTCATTCGTTGAGACATCAGCAGGTAGGGTTCTTTTACTTTTGAATTCACTCTCTAAAAAGATTACAGTAAAAGAAAATTTGGCAGCCACAAACTATCCAAGATACTCTGTGGAAAGTATATTCTTCATATCTGTTCATTTTATGTGGCTATGAAATAGAATAATTAACTTTTTTTTGCATGTTCATATCAATATTTAGAAGCAAAATTGATAAAGTTCTTAAATCACATCCCCAAAGGTTTGTCCCTGACAGTTTCAGTGACTAGATTGTTGCACCTTCCTCAAACTCTCAAGAACTGATATCAGTTCAGAATTTGGGTTCAGACAATCCTCGGACAATAGCGAACCAAAATTAGGAACTAATATCACTTTGCGATCTAGTCTAAGGAAGGTGCCAAAACCTAGAAACTGAAATTGTCAGTTTTTGTTTGTTACGTAATGGGAGAGCTTTATCAATTTCATTGTTTTACCATCCATTTTACTATCCATTACTTTTACATTATATTTAGAAGAATTTGGTAGAGAAGATAATTTGTTCACTTACTGAGCATAAAGTCTTCATGGTCATATTGTTGGAAAAATAGGATGTCAAAATAATTCAGGATGGTACAGATTTTGTTTTATTTTGTTTTTTCTTTGACCTGGGCGGTGTTTCACTAAGATAAGAAAGACTTTAAGGACGACTTTACGCATGACTGGTACCAATTCTTGTGCTGAATGATTGAGAGTCTTACGCATATTGCACTCGTTAACGTACTCCAACCTTTCTTAAAGGTAGAATACTTCTTTTGCAGCCTAAAATTTGACTTTCCAAGATTGTTGTGTTATGTTGAAGAGTACTAAATGTTAGAACTTATCACCAATGACTTTGACTTTGACTTTCCAAGATTGTTGTGTTATGTTGAAGAGTACTAAATGTTAGAACTTATCACCAATCAATTAAGCACAAAGATTGGTCATGATGGGCGCATTTATAGTTATTCCAATAATAATTCTTCTATTCTGGCCTCGAATTAATGTATCGTGCGTTCAAAATTCAAAACAGCCGTTAACCCCTCGTTGACCAATAGTGTAAGAGTCTCTCTCAGTGCGTATTCCGCATGGTGTGGCAGTGTATTGAAGTGCACACTGTATGTGCTCTTACAATGTTTTGTGTGTGTGTGTGGTACTGTAATACGCTAGGAGTATCGCGATACCGTTGGTGTCAAGATGAATTATGATAGAATAGATTTTTATTTGAATTAAATATTCTGCACTTCATTCGACCAAAATACCTCATAGAGGTTTTTATTTTGGCATATCTGAGGTACGCAACGAGTTGTAAGCATAACCGTAATGTGTGCAAATGTAGTTTTCTACCTTTAAAGATGCGCGTAACTTTAAGAACAACTTGGTGAAACACTGCCCTGGTATGTTCCTGGCTTCTTACTGAATGTGTTTCTTTTTTCCCTTTTTGTTTAGACAAAGATGCTGTCATTGATGAGAGTCTTGAGGAATCAGAGATAGCTGCATCTAGATGTTCAGACAATGATGAAGAGGAGGAGGAGGAAGAGGAGGAGGAGGAGGAGGAGGAGGAAGAAGAAGAGGAAGAAGAATTGATTGGAAGGAAACGTAGTAAGAAACGCTTGATTGTAAGTGATGATGAAGAAGATGGTGATGACGATGACGAGTGTGATAAGTCCAGTGAAGAACACCTTGAAGTAGGACTGAAAGATTACTTCATTCTTGCTGAGACGGAGGCAGCTGAAGAGCGGCAGCGGAATGCATCATTTGATACCGGTAGAATTTCAGATGGAGAAGATGAAGAAGCAGGGATGGAGGATGAGGACGAAGAACAATTAGAAGCAGATGAAGTGGAAAAGAGGGAGGAGTATATTGAGGACAGTGATGATCACATAGAGACAGACGGAAATTGTTATGACGATGACAGGGAAGAAGATGAAGAACAACATCAACTTGAGGATGAACATATTGAGGACAGTGATGAACACATGCAAGAAGAGGAGAATTTTTATGATGGGGACAGGGGGGAAGAGGAAAACCAGCAACAACTCGAAGAGGAGGACCATATACAGGACAGTGATGAACACATACAAGAAGAGGAGAATTTGGATGATGAGGAGGAGGAGGATGAAGAACTCAGTGGGGATGAGGAGGAGGATTTTGAAGAGGAAAGTGACCAAATTGATGAGCATGAGGAAGATGAGGAGGAAGAGGAAGAGGAAGAAGATGATGAACAGAGGGAGAAATACAAAGCTCTCGTGAAAAAGGGAATGTAAGTACTGGTATTTTTATCCATTAAAGAGGAAACCTTCAATTAAAATATTTCTAACAAACTAAAAATTAAGATGCACTTACAGTCAACTCTGCCTAAGTCAAACTCATCTAAGTTGTATGATGGGGTCACACTAATTCGTATAGTTTTTCTAGAGCATATTTAGATCGTGGTACTTAGCAAATATATCTCTTAAAATACAAAATTATTTTCTAAAATCTTGGCCCGAAATGAAACTACATATTTTAGGCTTTAAATATTTCTCAAAATAAAATCAATTCACAAAAGAATCCGGAGATATCGCGATATTAAAATTCGATTGATGAAACGATCGCATCGCTCCACGCTGGAAAATGGCGAAATTTGTCAAGAAACTGTGTCATATTAATTCGTAGAGCCTGTTTTGCACAAGATTTACTGTAAAACTTCTTCCATCTAAGATGAAAAATTTACACTAGTTTGACCACGAAATATCAAGGAATCGAATGGTATGACTGCTAAATTACAAATTTGATGATAATTGTTCGAAAATCGGAAGGATTCAGATCAGTGTCGCAAGACCAGTGTTGTTCTGCAAATGCACGCAAATCTACCGAACTTTTGGCAATATTTTCATTGTTTTTGGTCCTTTTGGTAGGAAAATTTCCAGTTTAGGCAAATAAACAACCCTCTTCACGATGGTGATGTTAGATTTGTAATATTTCATCGATTTTGTAGAAATTCATATGATGTACGAATTGATATGATGGGCGAATTAATGTGACAGCACCATAACTGACTAAGTCAATGTGATTATTTGGAACAAATCATATAAAACTGATGTTATTTATTTTAAAAAGAACTGACTTATATGCTCAAGAGAGTTGACATAAGTAGAGTAACCTGTAATTGAAATTTATTGTTTTTCTATTGATCAACTAAGGATCAACTGAGACAATGATCTTTGTTGTATTGAAGAAATGTTCAATCACTTTTCTTATATCTCTTTGCATCTTTTTTTTACATTCCAATCATTCCCCCTCCCTCCCCCTAATTCTCCCTTCTATCTTCCCTAATTCTCCCTTCTTTCACTCATGGACACCGTTACTGAACCAATACATGTACATGTATCTTGATAAAGGACACCTTCTCATGCACAGAACTGAATGAAAATCAAAGAATTTAATTTTTGTATATACCTTTTTACTATTCTTTTGTCAAATCTTGGACACAAATATGATTTAATGGCCAATTTCGAATATTAAATAGCATCAGTTCAGAAAAAAAAATTATAGCATGGACTCAAAATGTGTGTAAGATACCTATGTCATGATTAACATACCGTATAAGTAACATTTTAAAATTTTTACAGAAATTTATTTGGATTTTAAAGACATTATTCAACATTATTTTCGTTTAAGAAGTTATCAACTGCCAGATTTTAAATGCTACCTATACGATTCATGGTGTCCATAAGCTGTGAANCGATATATATGAAATTCAGATATCACATCAACAGGAAGAATTAAATGGTAAATAAATGATAATTGAAGCAAATTATTTTAATTTTTTTCAGGTACTTCACTGGACAGCAACTCAAGGAGCTTTTTGTTCTCGACGATCCCAAAGTATCTGAAACACAGATGCAACTGGAAGCTATGCATTCAACGCAGAGGAAGACCGATGTCAATCTAGATGCCCACATTGCATTCTTATACTCTACAGGTAAGGAGAAAAAGAAACCACAATCAAACTTGTCTTAGTGACCACCTATCTATAGTGGCCACCTGTAAGAAAGTACGAAGAAAGATCTAGGAGTAGGATATTCTGAAACACATATACAACTTGAAGCAATGCATTCAACGCAGAGGAAGACCGATGTCGATCTGGATGCCCGCATGACATTCTTGTATTCAACAGGTAAGAGGGAAAAAAAAAAGAAACTGCCTATAGACCTGTCTTCAGGACCACCTGTCTATAGTGGCCACCTGTAAGAAAGTAGTCAGAAACTTTAACAATAGGATATTCTGAAACACAGATGCAGCTGGAAGCTATGCATTCTATGCAGAGACAGACAGATGTTAATCTGGATGCCCATATTGCATTCTTATACTCTACAGGTAAGAGGAAAAAAAGAAACTACCTTTAGACCTGTCTTCGGGACCACCTGTCTATAGTGACCACCCAACTATAGTGGTCACCTGTAAGAAAGTACTAAGAAAGTTCTAGGAATAGGATATTCTGAAAGACAGATGCAACTTGAAGCTATGCATTCAATGCAGAGGAAGACAGATGTCGATCTGGATGCCCACATTGCATTCTTATACTGCACAGGTAAAAAAGTAGACTTTTAAAAGTTATCTTCTCCTTATTATCTACAGGTTTTAACCCTCAAAAGCCAAACAAGCTATTTCTTCCGTCTCAACACATTTGATTTTAGATGTGGTTTACAGTTCAGTTTCCAAATCTTTATGTGCATAGACACCTCCCCATGCTATATTGAAACATTCATTTAAAGAATTGTAATTGTTTTATTACCTTTATCTAAGATTCTGCTTTTTCTTTCAAATTGTTTCTAGGGATCTTTGGTATCAGCGACCATGATTTAATGTTCTCTCAAGAAGCCCACCATGAGGAACCAAATCATGAGTTTGAGGAAGAAGGAAACCAATATGTCCAACAAAGGGTACGTGTACTTAGTATTCCATCTCCTTTTTACATCATCATCATCATCATCATCATCATCTTCTCCTTCTTCTTCTTCATCATCTTCTTCTTCTGCTTCTTCATTTTCTTCTCCTTCTTCTTTGTCTTCTTCATCTTCTTCTTCACCTACTTCTCCTTCCTACTTCTTCTTCTTCTTCTTCTTTCTGCTTCTGCTTCTTCTTTGGTATCAGCGATCTTGGTGTAATGTTCTCTAAAGAGGCGCACAACGAAGAACCAAATAAGGAGTTTGAGGAAGAAGGAAACCAGTATGTCCAACAAAGGGTTTGTTTAAATTCAATATGCTCTCATCATCATCATCATCATCATCTCCTCCATCTTCTCCTTCTTCTCCTTATTTTTCTTCTTCTCCTTCTTCTTCTTCATCTTCTTCTTTGTTTTATTTTTCATCTGCTTCTTCATTTTTTCTTATCCTCTTCCTCCTTCCATTTTCTTCTGATTCTTTTCTTCTTCTTCTTCTTCTTCTTCTTCGTCTTCTTCTTCTATTTCTTTGCTCCTCTTCTTCTTTGGTATTATTCTTCTTTGTCTTCTTTGTCCATTTATATTTCTTCTTCTTCTTCTTCTTCTTCTTCTTCTTCTTCCCGTTCTTCTTTTGTCTTCTTTGTTCATTTATATTTTTTCTTCTTCTTCTTCTTCTTCTTCTTCTCCTTCCCTTTCTTCTTTTGTCTTCTTTGTTCACTTCTATTTCTTCTTCTTCTTCTTCTTCTTCGTCTCCTTCTTCATCTCCTTCTTCCTCTCCTTCTTCTTCCCCTTCCTCTTCGTCTCATCTTCCTCTTATTCTATCTTCTTCTTTGGTATCAGCGATCATGATCCTATGTTCTCTCAAGAAACACACCACGAGGAACCAACTCATGAGTTTGAGGAAGAAGGAAACCAATACGTCCAACAAAGGGTATGTGTACTTAGTATTACATCTTGTTTGTTCATCATCATCATCATCATCATCTTCATCATCATCATCATCATCATCATCATCAACATTATCATCCTGATCCTCTCCTTCTTCTTCATCTTCTTCTGCTTTTTAATTTTCTTCTCCTTCTTCTTCTTTATCTTCTATGTTCACTTCTTCTTTTTTTTCTCCTGTCTTTCTTCTCCTTCTTCTACCTCTCCTTCTTGTTAGAACTTTCTTTGTCTGATTCTCTTATTCTTCTTCTTTGTCTTCTTCATCTTTTCTTCTTCATTTTCTTCTTGTTGTCCTTTTTTCATTTCCTTTTTTTTCCTTCTTCTTTGTTTTTCCTCCTTTCTTTTCCTCTGTTTTCTAATTCTTCCTCTTCCTTTTCCTCAATTTTGTTCTTCTTATTCTTTGTTTCCTTCTTTTTCTTCTCCATTTTCTTCTTCTTTTGCTTCTCATTTCTTCTTCCTATTCTTGTTTCTTCTTCTGCCTGTTCCTCCTCCTATTCTTCTACCGTATCTTCTTCCTTATCTTTCTTCTTCTTCTATTTCTTGCATTGTCATTTTTACTGCAACTTACTTTGCTGTAACTAGTATTAGTATCACTATTTGTTATAATTTTGCATTGCTGTTATCAATGTCTATTCCATATACCTTAATTCAGGTTCAACGAGCACAGGAGCTGGTAGCCCAAGAATCCGACCTGACACGAAAGCTCAACGACCACATCAAACAGGGCACTGAGGGGCCGGGTAGGTCCAAGAAGCGTTACTCGATGAACGTCAATCGGGAGCGACTCCAAAGTGAGTGGGCGGAAAAGACGGGCGAGGGGGTCATCAACCCGCTGCTCCAGCACATTCCAAAGCATTACAAACCAGGTATGTGACGAAGAGAGGAAATCTAACCTTAAACGAAAATGGCTCTGGGGGTATTTCTATGAAGTTGTAGTCAAGCGCTAATCAAAACCATTTTCATACGCGTCTTGTCAAAAGTGCAGACAGTGCGCGAATGAAAATGCACATTCCCATTTGTACGCAACTTGCTGATGATTCGCTATCAATGGCAACTTTGTAGCAACACTTCCTCAGTCGTACTCCTTATATGCAAGCAATACTGGTCTGTACATAAGCATAGAAGCATGTAATTTTTAGGCTTAATTACATGTATTTTATGCAATACAATCAACCTTGATTTAGTCAAATCTGTTGAAACTCAAGACATTGCTTTGACTAAGAGAAAATTGGACTTAAGAAAATGTGAAAATACAGGGTACAAAGGAACTCAAACTTGGAAATACCTTTGACTAAGGTGAGGTCAACGATAGGCAAGGTTGAGTGTGATTTTTATCAAAGATATTATTTGATATGTACTGAATACAGAATAAACAAAGTGTTTATGAAACACATCTTAGAGTGAATAATTTGGGCCAAGCTGCAAGGTGCATTACAGTCTATTGCAAAAGTTTAAGACTACCTGCAATTTTTGCACTTGCCTCTATACAGTCATATCTTAACTCAAGGGGGGTTTACTCACAAATGTGTGCAAGTTGGTCCTCAATTTTCTGCTCAAATGATTAAAACTAATGTTCATGTTAATATCAGTTTCCTTGTATTGAAGAGGGATGCCTCAATTTTCAGAAAGATCTTCCATGATCTCTCTCACACAAGGATTTGATCCTTGACATTGTTTTAATCACATGCCTGATGGAATGGGGATCATTGTGTGAGATCTCGCAAAATCTTTCCAAGAGATCAAACTAATTTGTCTTTTCCAGGGATTCATTGATCTGAGCACTACAACTTGCTGTTTAAGCAGTGAATTGGAGCAAATGTCACCCAAAGATGTCAATAAATCTCTTCTGACTCCACCAATGAATGTGTACAGGGTAATACAAATATGAAAAGTGGTCTTAAACTTTTGCAAATGTACAATATAAAAAGAGATGTTTTAGTATGTTGCAATCTAGATTAAGGAGAAAATAGAAGAAGAGATAAAACATGTAAATGGAGATGATTGTGCAAGTGATTGTGAGAGTGCAACTTTAAACTCCACCTACAACTGTACAGTGGAAACTAAGTATAATGAGATACTTGGGACCATCAAAAATACCTTGCTATTGCAGTAATCTCATAATAGCTTGGTTGAATTACAAGTTATTAAGAGCTGGGACCAAACTCTTACCTCTTTATATCAGGAATATTGTTTTATTAGATCTCTTTGTATCAAGTTTCCACTGTAAATAGAGAAATTGTTAATTAGATGAATATCTTGGACTCTTTTCTTCCCTGCAGAGGACAGACCACCCCCAAGAGCTGTTACCAAAGCAATGCAAGATTTAGACCGCACAATGGAGGAGCTGACCTTGGACGATTCACAGATAAACCTTGACGAAGAAGCAGAAGACCTTGCCCAGCGTTCACCCAATTTCCATGACGATAGGTCGATAGGAAGCGGTGATGACCATGAAGAAGAGGTAGTGATCATTGATGAGTCGCCACCGGGAAGCGATGGCGAGGATGAAGTTGCTGGAAGCAGACCAGGGAGTGTCTTCATCGTCGACGATAACTCCAGACCCGGGAGCAGGGCGGATAATGGGTCGAGACCTGGCAGCAGGGTTCAGGACAAAGCCTTCATCGGAGAATCCTACCTGCCAGACCTGCCAGATAGCAGCCGGGGATGCTCTGCGAATGATGCCGCGAGTAGGAACACCACTTACGACAACCGCAAGGATGGATCTAGACACGATCAGGACGAGGAGATGGAGGATTATATCGATGATCACAGCAGTACGGACAACTCGCAAAGCGACCCACAGAGGGTAGGAATCAAGGAGGAAGTGCAGGAGGGTAGTGATGACAGTCTGGAGTTGGTTGTTGGTATGAGTCCTCCACAACGTCCAAGCAACAAGGATGGTGATGCGCCTGAAGTGTCTCAAGGAAACAGTGAAAATCTTGGAGGTATGATGGATGATAGGGATGGACGGAGGAGCAGGCAAGTGATGCCTTCCGATACCGACAGCTACGGGATGATGGAAGTCAGCACCGGACAGCCATTGGACATGCCACGGTTCAATGTGACCAGAAAGCTCTCCCTTGAGGAGTCGGGTTCTTTGCCATGCAGCCTCCAGGCGAGTAGAGATGGAGCGATGCAGGAATCCAGGACCGACACCATCGAGTGGGAGAGCGGGAAGTGTTCGTCTCAGGATACCAGATCCATCTTGCAGGCTGGAGAACGGTTAAGGGACCAAGATGCGAGTATGGATGCTGCGGATGATTTCGATGCCGATGATGAAGATGGAAGTTTTGGAGAAGTGGTTGAGGTGTCCGTCGCAAGCTTTTGCTGTCAGGCAGATGGTGAGGTCAGTCAAGACATGGATGTTAGCGCTGCTGCAGAAAATGTTTCAAAGCCGGAGATATCCGATCAGTCCAAATACCAGACTGGGTATGAAATTGAAGAGGACAGTTACGAAGATGTATCCATGGCCAGCTTCTCTGTGCAGACTGATGATGTGGAGGATGAGAATACTGCTCAATCTGAAAGTTGTAAAATGCAACATCAACCAAAGTCTCTTGTTGAAACTGATGCGAATGAACGTTCACCTCAACGCGATGAACGATCTAGTACCTCTAATGCAGGGCGTGGTCCTCCAGGAGGCATTGACCTTGACGCAACATCCCGGTTCCTTGGTCTGACATCGGAGGAGAGCCCGTTCCTTGATACCTCATCCCCCGTCACCAGGGGTCGCCACGTCAGGAGGATAATATCCGATGATGATGAAGATGATGGTGATGAGTCTGTGTTCCAGAGAGGCATCAGCTCAGGAGGGAGTAGGAGAAGCATCGATGAGGACAGCAGAGGAGGGAGGCGGCCCAGCTCCAAGAGGAAGAAGCCGTCGAGCGTTCTGGTGGGCGATAGTGAAGATGAGGAGGAGGAGGTGTCAAAGAGATCAAGTAGAACTACCAAGTCTTCCTTAGAGGATGAACAGAGTGCTGCTCTCCAAGGTAAATAACAATCACCCCAATGCACAGAATGCTGCATACCTTTCAACCATTATAAATTTCATTGAATTTTGATATTTTTTAAAATATAATTTTGTTTCAATATCTTGCAGAAAGTATTTTTCCCCTCATTTTTGAGTAATCATTCCTCTTTCCTTTTTTTGGAAGGTGGGAGGTGTTGAAATATTAGATGTTGAAATTTAAATGGAAACAATTGTACTCCCAGCATTTTCTTATGGAATTTTTCGGAACAGTATTTTGAAATTATTATTTGATTTGAGATAGCTACAAGTTTTGTAGCACTTGTTTATATCACCTTGGTTGTGTGCAATACATTACAAATATATAAAAATTGTAGCAATATTGACTCACTGTGATAAAGCTTCTATGTGATATATTTAACAGAATTTCAATGACAAATTCCAAGTTTTTTAGGATTTTGTTAAAGGTTTTTATCATTCCAAAGTTGGGTTATCTCTGATCATTTTTATGCCTCCGCCACCGTAAGGTGGTGCCGGAGGCATTATGTTTTCGGGTTGTCCGTGCGTCCGTCCGTGCGTCCGTCCATCCGTGCGTCCGTCCGTGCGTCCGTCCGGACCTTGTTACCGCGATAAGTTCAGAACCGCTGGACGGATTTTGACCAAACTTGGCTCAAGTATGTATAATCATGTGAGGATGAACTGATTAGATTTTGGGTTCAGTGGGTCAAAGGTCAAAGGTCACAGGGCCA
>BQKZ01016122.1:0-10309 GCA_036244855.1 Temnopleurus reevesii | reverse complement strand
TTAGGTTAAGGATCTCAATTTTAACTATTTCTGGCTGACATTGGTTGCTGCCATACAGTCTGATTCTCCATGGACTACAGCAAAACAAAAACTCGAATAAAATTTTTAGATACACAAAACTATTAAATTTATTGAACTAATTGGTTTGTTTAACTCTAAAATGCGTTTGTCTGCATTCTTTCATCTTGAATAGCAATAAGATGAACGATTAATCTGAGACATTCCTGAAATTTAATTTGGTGGTGAACAACTTGATCTAGTTTTGCAACAACCGTTGCCAACACGATTTCTATCAACCCATGTAGGTATGGCTTTTGAAATTAGGATTAATCTAAATTTCAAAAGAACGATACGCCGGTTTTATGTTGCAGTCACAATTTACATTTGACAACCGTAATCACTTTTGACCGTGGTAGTAGGCAACTATCATGATGATTATGCGACTTTCACCTACTTTCGGGGTAATTTTTTTAAACCCAGTTTAAAAATGAAAATAGGGGGATTTGCAAAAGTAGAAGAAGAAACGTTTCTCCAGAATGTTGGTGTTTCTTGGTTTTTATTCTGCTCGTCAAGAAGGTATAGAATAATCATCGAAAGAATAAACATTAATCAACAACTAAATGGAAGCTAAGCAAAAATAGGAATGTACATTTTCAAATGATGTAATGGGTATGATAATTTGGTCTCTTATAGCCTTAAAATATTTCATTAGTTCACTAAAACGTCTATCATATTTTTAATGAGTTTTTCAAAGATATCTACGTTTTCTCAAAAATTGACAATTTAAAAAATAAATTTAGATTAAGAAATAAATAAAAAGATTGTGAAAGGCGTAAACATTCATCAATGAATGATAAACGCCCGAATATTCAAATTTAGTTAGTTAGCTAACCCCGTAATAAGCTGTATATAACTACAATTTGCATAGTTGCCTATTATTGTGGTAAAGACCTAACGCGATTGTTAGTGTTATACAATCATGAATACAAATTACATCGAAATTTTCATTCTAATCATTTTAATATTCTATGATTGAATATTTCAATCCAGTTTCGGATTTGTCCCTGACTACAATCTGTTAGATTGACTTTTAATCTACAGAATTTAGAGAGATGTCTATAGGCAACCACTAAATTCTGTTTTTGCACTAAATATCCTGATTTTCAAAGAGGTTCAAACCTTTCTTTATCATTGTTTATAAGCTTTCAATTCAAGTACCATACCCAAGTGCCTTTTACAATGGAATAATGATAAATGGCAATCCTTTAACACCTTAATGGCTTTAATCATTTGAATGAAGTGTTTGCTAATTAAGAAAATGATCCTTAATTGGTCGTTTTACATCACACTTGACGATTTTAATGATTTGGTGTCGTATTGTGTTTGCTAATTAGCAAAAGGTGTTTCGTTTGCTCCTGTTTACACTATTGCATAACGAAGATTTCCTCGAATGTGCGTATACCGTCAAACCTGCATTAGCGACCACTTGTATAGAAGGACCACTTGTCCAATCCATAAAGAACGCCTTCCTTGACTCCATACTAATGTACCTGTGCTCATTTTCTTTTTCCTTTGAATGGTCTTCATAGACAGGTATATATTTTAGGTGTTTCCATTTAGATTATTATGTTAGTTTAGGAAATAATGTACACCTCTGTGTACGTGTCAGGGACCACGGAAAGATTTGAAATTACATCATATTTATGAGTCATATATATGTTGGATTTTGCATCCAATGATGGATAGTAAAGAGAAAATATATATGTCAATATAGAAAGATATACCGTAAAGGGAGAGAGAGGGTAGAGAACAGAGAGAGAGAGAGAGAGAGAGAGAGAGGAAGAGAGAGAGAGAGAGATAGAAAGGGAGAGAGAGAGAGAGAGAGATAGGAATAGGGATTATTACCCGACTTAAGCAAGAAGGGTACCTACCGGTATTCACCTGTCTTGGGATAAGAATGAGGCTAAATTTTTAGCTAAACGAAATTAACTCCATGGTGGGTTTCGAGCCTACGACCCTCTAGTTGAAATACTTGAGTTCTTACTGCTCCACGACGAGCTCCATAAGATTATTATCGCAACTCAATTGTATTGAACAGACTGAGAGCATAATATATAAAAAGCTATTGCATATAGAGCTTATCTTATGGCCGACTCACACGTTTGTGTTTTTAGCCTGCGTCGGCCATACGTTTTTAAAGGTTGAAAACGCTCTTTGAACGCGCAGTAACCTATACGAAGGTCAGGCGGTAGACGGACGTTCAGCTTGCACCCACAGGTTGTACGCCAAACATCAGTTCATCGTATGACGTGTGTCTTTGGGCGTCAAGGGAGCGTTTTTTATTGTCAAAAGCGCTGGGCCGACGCAGCCTAAAAACGCAAAGGTGTGAGTCGGCCTTTAGTTTCTATGTTTATAGAGACTTCGCTCAAGAAGGAAGTACTCGTAAAATAAATTTCGTTTTGATGCACATTTCTCTTGCATAAAAACGATAATCACCATGACAATGATATATGTATTGATTACAGTATGACCTCGAATAATGACTCAAGTATTATCAAGCCGTCATTGCACATTTTCATAATTTTATTTTTTATTATTTATTTCATATACCTAGTATAGGGCTTAATGTTAACACTTTATGAAGCAGATAGATAAAAAAAAAATAGAAGGGACGAGGTGAAAGGCATGCAATACGGCAAAAACTATTTCCCTATAATCATGATAATTAAGTCGAACACTTATTCAATGGACCTTTGTAATGCTATTCAAATCGGAACCGGCTTGCGATTGTTGAATACACGGCGTACGGCAATAATATCTATGGCCCACTTTATTTTACGGAAATAGCTTATATCGTGTTGCATAGATATAATGCATGTATATGTTAAAAAATACCCAAACCGAAACTTTGATAAGTTAATGATAAGTTTACGGCGTGGGTATACAAAACATACATTTTCAGTTTCATTTCTTGATATAAACCATGATTTCCCGCAAAGAACTTCCCACTTTATGTACTTGGACAATATTTGCAGTCATCCGCATGCGAACAAGTCCAAAATTTCTTCGGCTTTCTTCTTTTCTTCGTGCGGTACCTTTTCATTGACTTTAAGATGGAGCAAAAATGAAGGCGGAACAAAATATTCCCGATACAAATAGTTCTTAATAAAAGTTGGAGCTCTGCATGTAGCGTTTATAAATCGTCTACTATATCGTTGACTATATCAGGGAGGGATCCCCATTCATGAGCTACACACCAAAGTCTTTATTAACCCGTTGACTCGTGAATTCTGTAATTCCCATAGACTTTGTGTAGAGACTACCCGGTTCCAGTAGTCAAAGGGTTGATTTGCCCTTGCTTTACAACGATTGACCTCTGATACGTGTGAATGATGAGATTCTGCTGTCTCCAACGTGAGCTGGAAGACACGACAAGGATTCGAACCACAAACCTGCGAATTGATTTGTACCTCCTTAATATGTCCTGGACTGCAAGTCCATATGAAATAAGGGACTACTTGTGAATATGCTGTTCGAAATAGGACTGTTTAACGCTTATAATCGTAGAAGATAAATCTACTCATAATGTTGGATGGATATGAGATATTTGAAATAGCTCTTAGTATTCGAGGAAGCTGTCCGTCGCATTAGCCCTATATGAGACGCTGTACTATACATGCCTCTTTCAATAGAAGTAAAAATCCGAATATTTTCAAAACTGACATTACTGCTTCCGAAATGGACTCGCCCGGATTGGACTTTACCCCGTCACATCATAGCAGTACCGAAATCATTTCCGAAATGGACATCCCTGATAGCCCATTCTCGAAAAACTCGACCCCGTCAAAGGATGACAACACTACAGAAAGCAACGTTGAGGAAACGACATTGATGACAACACATCATAGCATTCCCGTAATCATTGCCGAAATGGACATCCCTGATAGCTCATTCTCGAAAAACGCGATTCCATCAAAGGACGATATCGATGTCGAAAGCCACGTTGAGGAAACGACATTGATGACAACACATCATAGCATTACCGAAATCATTTCTGAAATGGACATCCCTGATAGCTCATTCTCGAAAAACGCTATTCCGTCAAAGGACGATATCGATGTCGAAAGTGACATTGAGGAAACGACATTGATGACAACACATCATAACACTTCCGTCATCATTCATCTTCCCGAAATGAACAATACTAGTCGTTTATCCTCGAACAACGCGACCCCGTCAAAGGATGGCACCCTTGTCGAAAGCGACATTGATGAAACAACATTTATGACATCCCATCATAGCACTCCTGTTATCATTCCCACAGAAATGGACATCCCTGATAGTTCATCCTCGAAAAGTGCGACCCCGTCAATGGACGGATACGATGTTGAAAGCGACATTGATGAAACGACATTAATGACGTCCTATCATAACACTCCCGTCATCATTTCTACAGAAATCGACATGCATTGTAGAACAATCTCGAAAAACGAGATTCCATTAGCGGACGAAATCGATTTTGAAAGCGACATCGCGGAAACGACACCGATGTCATCGCCCAACGTCACTCACGCTGTCATTGGTGTCGACGAACCAGACTTTAACGCAGTAGACTTCGAGTGGGAGCCGAAACGATGTCGATGTTGCTGTCGTTTCATCCGGATGATGCCGTGTTCATTGACCACGAATGGAATATATTGCCGAATGATCACCTGCTGTGTGTGCGTAGGCGTCATCATTGTCCTTGTCATTGGGGTTGTCATCGTCGCCGTCGTTTTGGGATTACAGCACGCAGGGACACGGTTGTTTGAAAGATAATAGGATTTTGCTCTTCAAGAATATAGTCAGAGCATTAAGGCCAACTCACACCTTTGTGTTTTACCCTGCGTCGACCTACCGTTATTGGGAAATTAAAAACGTTTCCTGGACGCACAGCATACGCAGATCAGACGGTGGACTGACGTTCAGCTTGCGCTCGACAAGAATACGACGAGCCTCTGTACATCGTATGACCTGCTTCTTTGTAAGTCAAGGAAGCGATTTTGATTTAAAAAAACCACTGGGCCTACGCAGACTTAGAGCGCAAAGGTGTGAGTCGGCCTTAATAAATGGGCCCCAGAGCCACAATTATCAGCTAAATGTATTTTCGCATATTCCGACAAATTTAATCAAACTAAAAATGTCATGCCATTTCATTTATAATGTAAATGCCTTTAGTTTCATAAATATTCAATCTATGTAACTATATATCAAGATATTTTTGACGGTTTCTGGCGGTAATAATGATTCAGATTTTTAATGATTTTGTTCACCATATTGCTTTATATTGCTCGTACTGTAAATGAGAAGAAAAACTGAAACTGAAACAGGAAACTGCTTGAAGATGATGTAAATATACAGCTGCAAGGATCTCAAGCAGAAACGGGTTCCTGTTGCTCACAAAAATGATTTTGATATAAAAAGTATTGGATACGAACCATTTTGAGGCATCGTCTGATTACATATAGTAAAGTTTTATTATGTTTATTGTCGTTGCTGATGCGCCCGACCGGAATAAATCACTTTCTACTTGATTTACCTGAATTACATTTTACACTATCTTGATTTATCAATTTCTTTGCCTCAGTATGACGGCAATTTTCTTGCTGTATAGTTTATCTTTGTTGTTTTTTTTCCATCAGGACCCTGATGTAGATTTTTCAACTGCTAGTAATCTTGCTATCGTGTATAGAATACGATATATGCTTGACTAAAATGAAATAAAAATAAAAAAATAAGAAATGAAATAAATTACTTCAGAATAATTATGAATTGTGAAACGTTTCCCTCTTATTCACTTATAGCTTGCTGAGTCATGTTGATTTCACACTATACATGCTATAGACGTAGTGCTATCCAATTATGTAATTTTTAAATTGTCTTTGTTATATGCCTCCTGTATAATATTAATTTGATCTTCATTTTTGCTGTTAGTTTGCGAGCTAAATTTTGTCTTACATTTAGGATTACATGTTTTCTTCTACATAATTATACCTAAATACACTCACACACACACACACCACCCCTCACACACACAAACACACCCACACACACACGCACACACACACATGACGCATTATTGCACTAAATATGAATGTCTTTTATCAAGTCATCAGCGAAATAAAGTAAGTTATTTAATTTGCAAATCATATATTTTTGTACGTTTATTTGATTATCAACTTATCATAAATGTATCACATCCTTTGAATAATCATTTACATTTCAATGAAAGACTTAAGTAAATAATTACAAGATTTTCTCCCCATAACAAAAGATGGATAAACACACATATCCATGGATAAACAATCATTCAAAATATACTAACTGACATAGCAAAGGTGATCTTTATCAATGCTTAATAAAAACAATACAATTGGGAGAAGTATTTTGGCAAACAATATAACATGAATATAATTTGTAAATGACATTGTAGATACATTCATTTTTGTTCTGATTCAGTGTGGTGAATAGGATCGATTGATTATTCATTTTCTATTTCAAATTCTACACGAATTGACATGAAAATGAACACGAAACTGGCAATACATATATGTAAATAAATTAAAAATTCATCAATATCTATATCTAACACTTATTATGATGATATTACTTTGCAACCATGAAAGATAACGACCGTCGTAAGACACGAAAGGGTCTGCAAAAAAGCAAAGCTGGTAAAATTCAAATCCCGTATTGTAAGCCGTGAAATGAAAAGAAAGAAAAAGAATGATAGATCCGCAAATAATGCAATACAATAAAGAAAACAATGTTTGCATGGGCAGCACGGGTAAAAGTGTATGTGGGAGTATCGTGACAAATTGGCGCCAAACTTACTAAATCTATATTCTAATCAACATAAATCATAATGTTATACATTATTACATAACACAACAATCATATACAAATAATTTTACTCAAGTATATATCATATCATCTTGAATGTATTATTGTCAAATTCACTAATAAACCCCATAAGATAAACCGTTCCTATTGTAATTCAGTTCTTTTAACAATTATCATTTAGATTTAGTTTTTTACACTGTTAAAATAACTTGTAATAATACACAACATTTATACAGCGCTTAACACGAAGTGTTTCTAAGCGCTCTGTGCATTACTACCCGGCTATAGCATGGCTACCATTCGGCGCTCATTGCATTCAAGGAATTACTTCCTACCGGTACCCATTCACCTCACCTGGGTTGAGTGCAGCACAATATGGATAAATTTCTTGCTGAAGGAAATTGATGCCATGGGAGAGATTCGAACCCACGACCCTCGTGTTGAAAGACGAGAGTCAGAACCACTATTCACCACGACGCCTCCACAACTTGTAATTACTTAATATGCTCAAATGGTATCAACTGTCATCTAATCATGTTGTTCAGATCGTGTATGATCGCAATAAACGTAAATACTACACTGGTATACTCTTTGATGTATTTTGCAGATATACTAACCGTTCCGGAGAATACATGAGGTACATTTTAGTAACGATTTGAGGCTTCCATCACTAGAGTTTTTTTAGCGTATTTGCCATGTGTACTTAAAGCCAGTGGAAATCAAATTTTTGTGCATTTTGCATGAACCAATTTTATAAAATTGGATGGCAATGAATGGAATACCAGGGAATATTGCACGAGTTAGGGCAATATTGCACGAATCGAAGATGAGTGCAATATTGGCCCTAACGAGTGTAATATTCCCGGTATTTCATGAAATAAAGCCATCCAATATAATTGTTATTATCTTTACATTAGCCTTTGACTTACCGGTATTATTATAGAAGTACCATAAGGCTGATCACATTTTGCGCATGCGTGAAACTGAAGCCGTACAACATGGCCTAATGTTGCACGGCTTAAAACTCTCATATAGATAATAATAAAATATCTTGCATGTCCTTGCTCACTTTTATTTAGCTGTTCATATAATAATTTTGACCTCATGCATATTATGGAACGGTTGGCATCTCTGCGTGTTTTAAATCCTACAGTAACATGATCATAAGCCAGCGTAACAACTAAACGCAATTTTGTGACACAGTAAACTCTATTTTTATACATATTACCACAAATTCCCCCTTCACACAATTTTATAAAAAAAAACTTTCAGGGCTAGTAATATTACAAATTTAAATTCGTGTTACCGAAGAATAGGTTCAAAATAAGCCAACTTTTAACTCGTAAAATACGTAAGAGAAACTCATTATTTTAAAACGATGAACAACTAGTTACAATCAATGATTAATTGCTCTTCACGTAGGTATGTAATTAAAGGGAAAACATAATAGAAATAATCACCCACGCAGACAAGTAAATGAAATGTAGAAAAGTCAATGAGTTAGCTAAAGCCCCGGTCACATAGAACCCCAGAAGTAACACGATTCACCCCGACTCTTTGTTAATTCACAGTTAACTGCCTCAGAACAACGAGTCGGGGTGAATCGTATTGCTTCCCAGGGCCCTATGTGACCGGGGCTTAAAAGAATTACACCCTAAAATGGGGAACTTGAAGCAAATCTATAATGCGAGGTATTTGCTTTAAAATACAAACCAAAGCTAATTAATGACCGGAATTAACAATTATACGTTCTTTGTGACCATGTATCGGGTTTATTGTTAAATACAACTGTGTAAATTGTATAACTGCCACAAATTGAAAACAGATAAAATAAATCTGTTTTATGTTTTACCTCGAATTTGTAGCAAGTCTAGCAACTGACATCAACAAAGATGACAACGCATTAGGATGTAGAGTGAAATGTGTACCGAATATTTTCTCATGAGGGAAAGCTCGTAACAATAACCAAAGCTTTATCTATATTGAGAACATATTTGGTTCAGCTATTTGTTGATTCATATTCTGGGGCCAATTGCACGAAATGGTCGTAGCTATCGTCTCCTCGTTAAAACGTCTTAACGTCTAGACTTGTGCTAACCTCTTAACATAGATGTGTTAACGTAGGTGTATAAGAAGTTAAAATGGTACAAGAAGTTAAAATGTCTAGCAAGAAGAGTATTATTTCGTGCAATTGGTCCCAGATTTCTATCCATGGTCTGATTTCTATTCATCCCTGCATATCGTTCGTGTTTTCAAGAAGTGACGGGAGTATTGTTGCATGAAGACAAAGAAATCCCGACATAGCGCCAATGCAACGGATATCCTATCGAACGTCGTGTTAATTCTATTAATTTCAATCCATTTCAATCCATTTCAATGGATTTGTAACTCATTTCGTGTATCAATACGCTCTAACTCCCGCCACTTCGTGAAAACACGGCCGATTTTATTTGCTCTAATTTTCACAGCTGTAAAATTTAGATCTTTCAACAGTAGAAAGTAATCTTTTCTCATTTTCTTTTATCGGATGTTGGAGTAGTTGTTCCTCTTCTTCCTCATGTAGTAGACTCCACCGCCTACCAATCCTACGGCAGCCACACCTCCGAGGGTAAGACCCACGATTAGTCCAACATTTTTGCTCGAATCATCACTACCGCACTTGTGGGCTGNGGAAAGAGTGTGTGTGAGAGAGGGAGAGAGAAGGAGAGAGAGAGAGGATTATTTTGGTCACGGTGGGCGTGGGACACATTATCTCATCTAGCTCTCCGACCGGTTCTGAACTTATGTGGCGCCATAATCCTTTTGGCTCTCAATATAGGAGTGTCGACTTCCGGTACATAAGTTATCACAACTTTCCTATCTGAAGTTGGTCCAGACGTTCGAGTTTATTTGATTCAGGACAAAAGATTTCTGAAATGTTTAAATCAAATGACTTTATTTAAGAAAATTTGTAATGGTCGATTGGAAGATTTTGCTTATGATATGTGTTTTACAAAACAAATAATGACCTTCGGTTTCTGAAATATTTAAATTGAATGATTTTATCAAAAAAGAATCGGTATGGTCAATCAGAAGATTTTGCTTATATGTACATTACAAAGCAAATAATGACCTTTGGTTTAGGCAAAAAGAGAATGGTGGCTGGACGAGCGACGAAAAGTCTTTAAAATTCTTCACTTGATAAACTTTGCCTCCCTTGCCCATACATATTCCCCCTTTTCATATTTTTTTTTCGGGGCGCCCTCTCTCCTCAACCCCCTCTGGATACGGGCGTGAACTTACCTTCCCCGAGTCCACACGCACCGGTGGTCTGTTGAACGAAGGGCTGTAGCACCGGCGAGGAAAGCTTTATCTCAGCCGTGAGGAAGGGAATCGTCAAAGTGTCACATGCGTAGTGCTCTCCGATTGGTACGAAGAAAAACTTTTC
>BQKZ01016085.1:0-12535 GCA_036244855.1 Temnopleurus reevesii | reverse complement strand
GGTCTGTATTGTGGAAATGTCCTACTAATCCCACTGCTGCCGCCACAAAAGAACCTCCCATTCAGTAGTGTCAGATCAGGGAGTTGGGAAAACCCCAACTCCCTGGTCAGATGGATGTCTGAATTCTATTCCCATTTAATCTTTCCATCTTTTGATTGTTTTTCCTACCATCTAACATCTGTATATGGGTTCCCTGCTCTCTTGATAATGTATTCCTCATGGAAATAAAGAATTAACCTTCAGTAAAAACTTCCCTCTTCCAAGTATTTTGCAGGGATTCTAAACCAAATATCAAGTGTCACACTAAAATATGTTTTAAATTTGCTTTAACCTATTTTTGATTTTTTCTCATCGACTCCATGCACTAGAGTTTTCTGCATTCTGTGCTTCCAAAGTGGCTCTCCTCATGTAGAGTGATGTACTAGCCATGGAGATGAAGAAATGGGGTGTGAGGGTGTCTGCCATTGAATCACCATTCATGTCAATCCCACTCCTGCCACCAAAAATTTATTCACTATCATTACAGGGATGTTTGAACCAGACTTTGCTTTAATAATATGATGTTTTTTTATCTCCCATTTTATCAGCAATTGAACCATCCATATTGCATATCCCACTCCTGCCACTATAAAATTACTCCTCATTCACTTGCATAACGCAGATGCCACATATTATGCTGTAACCACCTATGTTTTGAAGGTTTCTCTAATATCATCCATCCTTAGATTGGTGCCCTGCTCTTTTAATGATGTACTCCACATAGGAATGAAGAATTCACTTCTAGTTAAAACTCCCTCTTCCAAATATTTTGCAGGGATTCTGAACCAAGTACCAAGGGTACTTTAAAATGCATGTATGTTTTAGACTGACATTAACCCAACTTTTCATTTTTTCTACATCACCCATCTTTAGATTGACTCCCTGCGCCAGGGTTTTCCGCATTCTGTGCTTCCAAAGCAGCTCTGCTCATGTACAGTGATGTACTACGCATGGAGATGAAGAAATGGGGTGTGAGAGTGTCTACCAATCCCACTGCTGCCACCAAAAAATATTCACTAGCTTTACATGAATGTTTGACTCATACTTTACTTTAATAATGTGATGTTTTTTTTTTAATTCTCATCTTTATTAACAATGGAACCATCCTCTTTGCACATCCCACTCCTGCCACCATAAAATTACTCCTCATTCACTAGTGCCAGATGGATGTCTGCAGTCAATTCCCATTTAGATTGGCTCCTTGCTCCTTGGTTCTCCGCTTTCTATGCTTCCAAAGTGAGAAGACTGTGCTCTATGTCGATCCCACTCTTGCCACCATAAAATACTCCCCACACACTAGTGCCAGATGGATGTCTGCATTCAATTCCCATTTAATCTATCCATCTTTTGATTGTTTTCCCTACCATCTATCATCTTTATATTGGTTCCCTGCTCTCCTGATGATTTACTCCACATGGAAATGGAGATTTCACCTCTAGTTAAATCTTCTTCCTTTGAATATTATGCAGGGATTTTGAATCAAGTACCAAGTATCACACTAAAATACATGTATGTTTTTAATTGACATTTACCTATCTTTTCATTTTTTTCTGCATTACCCATCTTTAGATCGACTCCCTGCTCCAGGGTTTTCAGCATTCTGTGCTTCCAAAGCAGCTCTCCTGATGTATAGTGATGTGCTTCGCATGGAGATGAAGAAATGGGGTGTGAGGGTGTCCGTCATCGAACCATCAGAGTACCGCGCCAGTAAGTTGGTCATAATTTTTTGCAAATATCTAGGCATGCATCAAAGGGATTGCTTGGTGTGCCCCCTCCTGCCCTAAAAGAGCTGGTGCAAAAATGTGAAGATAGAGAATGCTTTTCTGGAGAGTGGGCCGTAACCGGATCCTATGAATTTTGGATCTTTATATATTTGCATGTTCATTTCTATCTGACAGATGTATATTAAATGACCTTTGATAAATAAGGATTCTAGCAGGTTAAGCACTAGTCTAGATTCTAGCTGGTTTATTCAACGCTTGTTCCCTACTCTACATTTAATCATTAACCCTTGAATTTTCTTCTTCTTGCAGCATTCAACAAAGATGGGAGATTAAAGAAGGCTTTCCTTCACATGACTCATGAACTCAACCCTTTGGTATCACGTGACTATGGCGAGCAATACTTCACAGCTGCCATGGCAACGGTAGATCGGGAAAACGGGTCGGACTTCACTCCCGACCAATCAGCTCCCTGCAATGCCATCGAGCACGCCCTCTTAGCCAAAAATCCCCACGAACATTATTCCTGCGATAAGACGTCCATAGTTCTAGGGTTTATCACCTGCCATGCTCCGGCTTTCGTCACCGATTTCGTTGCAAGGTTTCTAGCGGGGACGCAGATTTCTGAACGTTGCCTAGCGATGACGACGGAGGATAAAGACTCTGGGGGTTGTCTGAAGGCGGCAGATGATTATAAGAATGATAATATCGAGTCTAGCAAAGGTGTTTCTAATAATATCAATTCAAATAATTACCCAGTTGCCACCTGAGTTTTATTTTTCTCTTGCAAATGTTTTTTTTCTTGACCAGCAAGATGGTGCTGAAGCTTTATTTATTCCATTATTATGTTTTTATTATATTTATTCCTTCATTTATTTTCTTAGGGAATGTTGCTAGAAAGTTGTGATCAATTTCAAATTGCTGTTGAATGCCATGTGCCAAAGAAAATCATTCTTTCATTAACATCTTGTCAGAAGCGCAGCCTATGCACAAATGAAAAGGAGTGTAGCTGCTTTGCGAATGATTTGCAATTGATTGCAACTGTCTAGCGACATCCCATTAGTTATAAGTAAAGTTATATAAGTATATGGAATGTTTGTACTGATCACGGCCCTTCTGTTTAACAAATATCTAATGGATTATCCAACCAATGGCAACTCTGAAACATAAATGTGAGGTGATGTAGAGAGATACCAACTTTCAGAATATACATGAAGATGGAAATTAGATTGTGAATTATCAATAAGATGAACCATATATTTTCTTATGAGAGAAAGAATGATAAGAATAACCATACTCTTTTTCTCATAAGAAATATTTGGCTAAGCTGCTCTGTGATTTACATTTTAATTTCTATTTTCATGCACATTCTAACAGTTTTGCACATCTTGAACATATCCTTCCACAGGGAATTGCAACTCAACATAATGCTCCCTGAAGTGTGTGCTGTGTTGTACTTATTCAATTCCAGGGAGGTGTTTCACCAGCATAAGATAGACTGTAAAGGCCCCAGCACACCAAACACGGCACGACATCACGGCATGGTTTTTACGCGATGTCTCCACTGTGATTGGCCAATTGTTAAAAAGTTTGTACGCGGAGGAGCGCGTTGGCCAATAACAACCAAGATACTGCGTAAATGCCGTGCTGTTATGCCGTGCCGTGTTTGGTGTGCTGGTGCCTTTAGAATGACTTTAAGAACAACTAGTATAAGTTCTTGTGATTTATGATAGTACATGTATTCAGCACAAGAACTGATAACATTCGTTCTCAAATCTTTCTTATCTTGATGAAACTCCGACCAGGGAGGTGTTTCACCAAGTCGTTCTTAAAGTTACGCACAACTTTACGTTCGACTAGTATCAGTTCTGCGCTGAATGTGCGTAATGGTTCACACTTTTACGCGCATTCAGCACAAGAACTGATACTAGTTGAACGTAAAGTTGTGCGTAAAGTCTTTCTTATTTTGGTGAAACACCATCCTGGACGCATATTTGGGATAGTGACAGTAACCCCATGTTTTGACACTCCTCAGTATTTTCTTAGCATCATTCTACTATAGTTTGAATTCTGATTCAGTTTCTTGGAAAGTTTTCACCTTGGTTTACACGGTACTATGTATTATATAATTTTTCTAGTTTCGTAGCCCATTGACTACTGGGTTCTGTAATCCACGTAGACTTTGTACAGGGACCACCTAGTTCCAGTTATCAATGGGTTAATAACTCAAGAATTTGTGGTTGAAAATATTAGGCCTGCAACTATTGTGTAAAAACTAGAGTGCTGATCTAGTATCTGAATTGTGAATGGATAGAAATACACTACAGGTGCTATTCTATGCACAATTAATGCAATTCTTGCAATTCTAAGCACTCAAGTGTAAGGTGAGATATTAACACTTTGGGTGTTCTGACAAGTTTCCTTCAGGTGCTGAAGCCAGCATTTTAGTTTTTTTTAGTGTAGGCCTATGTTTTGTTTCTTTAGAAATTCATTTTAGACTTGAATCATTTTGATACCATATAATCTATTTTTATTGGAATGTTATACTCAGAAGGTTCAGACACTGTATTGTATTTTAATGAAAATATACTTTTTTTAATAGCATATAATCATTTGATGAGATTTGGTTTTCATTTGATTTTTACTGATTATTTTGCCTTGATTTGTGTTGCAAAACTATGACTAATTTTTGTTATGAAATGTAATCCACAAATGCACCTTTTACACAAAATATGAAATAATGTATATTACTGATATGATGTATGAATGCATAGACAATCATAATTAATGAAATTTGGTGCGTAGATCCTTGCTTGTTTCAACTTTGTTTTAGACATTACAAAATTTAGAATGTAAGAGTCAAGCAACTTAGGTCTTCCAAATGCAATTTCGAAAGAGATCTGTCTTAGAGATGTCAAAAATGTAGTCATAAAATATAGCAATACTTGTAGAAAGGGCTGACAATATTGTATGTGTACATTGTACAATGAAATGTGTATATTGTAATGTACAAAGTATTCTGTGTTGTATATATATTGTTCTTGTACCAATGGCATGTACTTCATTTTATAATGGTCGGAAATCATATTTTCTTATAATGGTTCTGCTATTAAACACGATATAAACTATTTCCGTAAAATCAAGTTGAACACCAATTCAATGCTCCTTTGTAATGCTATTCAAATCGGAACCAGCTTGTGATTGTTGTGTCCGCACAGTTCAATTAACGGCGAACGCAGATTATATCGTGTTTGTTGCGTAAATACAATTATGACAACATTGGCATTCAAGTGAAGTGCTGTGGAATCCTTGATGCTGATTGGCTAATGCATACTGTTGTTATGATAATCGATGGCAAAGTCGTCATAATCCTTAGTCTGAAGCAATGCCAGTATTTTAAATGATGACAGATACAGACTCTCAGCTTTGGATTCCGAAATGAGCATATGATAAGAATCCAGAGTCTGCATTTAAAGACTATTAATTTTCACAATGTTATGAATCCTTTGCCTTTGCAAAGGGAGCTAAACTTCATAATTATTATCCTATAAAACTCATTTTACTGCTCATTTGTAATTCTGTTTTTTTATTTTACTACTTTTACATGAATTTTTAGCAGCTGCAGCAGTTCATAAGGAATTTTAAATACTAATTTTCATTGAGTGGAATTAAAAAAAGGATGATGAGAAAGTGATTACTGAAATATTATTTCAAAATGTTGTGCATATATTACTTTCAGCCCTCTCCTCTCAGTTTACTTTCAATGTACTTGCCAAATTACGAATTGAATGAGAAATAGGATATTGAAAATGAAAAAATACTGTTTTATAAGATTAGTACGGTAACGATTTGCTATTGGAATTGTGGGGTTTTTTTTCAATTCAAAGGGGAGTTTGCATGTATGAACCCATGTTTTATTTAATCTGCAAGCTGTATTTTAGCATTCAGTTAACATTTTAATTGTTTTAATTGGATGTAGGAATTTGAAAAATGCAATATCGTTTGATAAACAAGGTGCAAAAAGTTCTAGTCCCGTAAAGAGTAGTGAGTTTACATACCTGTGAATACGCAATGGAAAAGGAAAGCCATCAAATGTTGTCAATTTTTGTTTTATTAATATGTGTATTGAGAGTCTCAATTGTATTTTACTGCACAAGTAAATGTTCATTTAGGTTTACGTTATGAAAGATTTGATTTATATGTATCTATGTTATGTTTAGATATATTTTTTATTGTGTATTATAATTTTGTTATCCATGTATTTCAATTAATTGTGTTTTGTGCCGGTGGTAGGTGTTTTTATTTTTTTTACTTTGATGCTAGGGCAACATGGTATGCATGCAACAAAAAAATCAGAGCTCGATTATAGTTCCCAGGGAAGCTGCTTAGAATAAATGAAAAAGTCTGGAATCACTGATCTGGGGCCTGTAACATAAAGATGCAATCAATCTTATGATAATATTAATCATAAGTCAGCGGGAAAACATGTATCATAAAGATACAATTGATTTTTAATTAATCATATCTCTTTCATGTTACAGGCTCCTGGATTGGTATACAGTATTCGAGTATAAGCATAAGTCGAATAATTGCATATTTAAGTCAAAGGTCTTTATTTTAAGACACCTTCTCTTTATATGCTATTTATTATACCCCTATTTATTTATTTTTTCCAAAGTTAAAGCTATTTCTCCATTCCCAACAGATTTGACTTTGGAAAGGATACCAGTTGGCTTCTCTTCAATTATGTGTTTTTTTTGTTACTGGATATGGAACACCTCTTTTGATCAGAACGGGGTACCTTGAACCAATGACAACTCATTTCTCAACAAGTGTTTTGTATTCATGCAACACAGTATTTTTCTGTGGCCCTGTTTTGCTTTCCTCTGGGTCTGCTTTATTCTCACGCCCCTCCCCCCATATGTTAAGACCTTGCATACAGGTACATGTATATATCAAATCTGCCTAAGTGGAATCTATTTGAGATGACTAAAAACAGGAGAAATTTAACTTACTTGAGGATAATTTTACTTGTTTGTTGGCTTTCTCAAGGACAATGTAAAAGAAATGTTTTGCACAATTTTTTTACAGAATTTTTTAAAAATGTCTTCAAATTTGAGCAATTATCTGACTTTTGTGAATAGGCTTTGACAGAGATGAGTGTACATGTTCACTGTGTAATATGTAGATTATTCATTGTAATTTTGTACTACTGTATGTGTATATAGCACCTTGTAATCAGAACAATATGTGTAGCTCTTTCATGAATTCATGTAATATAATGTGAATCATCATTAGTATACAAATATGTCTATTTTCTCATAAACATGTAAGAGAGTCTACATTATAGAAGAGTTCACGCAGAGCTGTAAGCTGAAAATTTTTAATATTTCAGAAACTATTGCAGTCCTANTTGGTGAAAGCCTGTTTTTTGTTCAGTGTTAAACATTAGTTTTATTCCAATAGTTTAACCATGTATATACTTAACCATCAGTGACAACTGTTCTTTTTTTTTTTTAATAATTAATAGTCTTATATGCTATTATCGCCTTATATGCTATTCTAATAAATGTTGTTATGTATTTTAAATGTCTTTTTAATTGTATTATATGTCAGAATTCAGCCTCCTGGCTGCTATGATATATTTTAATTGAATAGTTATTTTCATTCATGTCATTATTTTTATTGTTCTTATTCATTGTGTTTTTTATTTCAATTTTCTATCTTACAGGATGTGAGTCCGGTCTAGCGCACTCAACGGCAGCTCATCTCGACTCCCTTGGTTTCACAGTTTATGCTGCTTTCCTAACTGAAGATGCTAAAGCCGAGAAGGAGCTTGCACAACTCTGCTCAGATAGACTGGTTACCCTTTATCTCGATCCCAGTGATGATAATAGAGTGACGAGTACAGTCGAAGAATTGAGAGAAAGCCTCAACGCCAATGGACATGGTATGATTTATGCACAGATCCACGGGCCAATTGCACGAAATTGTCTTATAGCTATCCTCTTCTTGCTAATATGTCTTAATTTTTTTTCTGCTTCTCTCGTAACACTGAAACAAGCGGGATTATGCCATATGTTAAGAGGATGGCACAAGAAGTTACATGTAAGACGTCCTAAAAAGAAGAAGATAGCGAAGACTATTTTTTTGTAATTGGACCCAGCACATCCAATGGGGCAGTGATGGTACATAGAATCATATTTAATCCTTCTAGAGACAGGAAATCCATGATTGATAAAAGAATTCCTCTCAATAGGAAATGACAAAAACTAACAGCATACACACAAAATTCTAGGGCGATGTTGCATGGTGGCCAAGGATGGCTGTGATATTGTTGTGGCATATACCCCCTCCCCACTTTTGATCCAATAAAGCAATTTTGGATAAGTGAATATATCTAAGTGAATTATCTTATTTTGCTTGTCATCAACAGATTCACATGGGGGATCTATTCCCTCCTTATTAACAAAGTAGAGAGGTGATTTTTACCAAATAGGGATTTTGTGGGGATGATATAATGTTGAAGTAGAATACTTGGATGAAAGAAAAGGAGCTGTTATTTTTAACATATATAGTAGCAGACTGAATACTTTGTTTCTTTGACCTTTTTAAAGATACTTTTCATTTGAAAGATCTGCAATTTATACGAGTTAAAATGATATTTATCATCTTTAATATTCCAATTTGTCGACTATTATCATTTATCTTGTCAGATTAATTTTCAACATTTGATTTTCAATTCTTCTCTCTTTTCCTGAACAGATTTATGGGGCTTGGTGAACGGTGTATCATCCTGCTACTATGCTGAATCCGAAATCATGTCCCTGGATTTCTATAGGAAGCTATGGTCTGTTAATGTCGAAGGTCAGATAAGGGTTACCAGAGCGCTACTTCCGCTGCTCAGGAGGTCGAGAGGTCGCATTGTCAATATTACGGGTATATCAAGTAAGTAGTAATCAGTTATAATAATAATAATAATAATAATGATACTACTACTACTACTACTACTACTACTACTACTACTACCACTACTACTACTAATAATAATGATAATAATGCGTCTTATTTACCCATGGTAGCCAATTAAGTTATTTGACCTGTCCTCCCACTGAGCCCTGCATATTAAGCTATAAATTATCCCGCTTTATTGGATTCAGGCATATATTATATAATGTATTATTATTTTCCACTCCCTGGGGAGTATTCCAGCAGGGTGCTTCAATTTTGACACTCAATACTAAATTGTGAATTGTAGGCAATCCTTACGTTTTAGGGGCATACATTATTGAAGCTGGAAATGGTTGCAAATATCAGCCAACATTTTCAAACAGCCTGCTTACTAACGTTAACTATAAACAAAAATTTGGCTGAAGTTTACCCACAATCTCTTGATCTAATTTATGTCCCTTAACCCATAGATTTCTGTTATAACATCCCTTTTTTAATTATTTGATTGAGAGTACGAAAATTAGATTTCTAAAATCGGTTCCCAGTGCCAAACTCACCCAAATCATTGCAAGAGTGTCAATAGCGCCCTCATGCTGTAAAAACATTATAATCTCAGATCGTGTTGGTGTCATATACATGTGCTTTCCTATGCTTAGAAATAATGTCCAATCATTGATCTGAAATTTTTTAAATAAAATATCTTTCTGAATAGTTCTATGTAGTAATAATAAATAATTTGTTGAACAAAAAACGTTTGGACTTTCATCTTTTGAGAAATCTTCGAGGACTATATTATGATCATGTCCTATTCACTAATCCCACTGCTGCCACCATAAGAGTCCTCCTTATTCACTTGCACCAGATGGATGTCTGCAGTCGATTCCCATTTAATCTATCCAATCTTTTGATTTTTTTCTTCCCCTTCCCCATCTCTAGATCAATTCCCTGCTCCGGGATTTTCTGCGTTCTGTGCTTCCAAAACGGCTCGCCTCATGTATAGTGATATGCTACGAATTGTCAATCCCACTCCTGCCACCATAAAATTATTATTTATTCTCTGGCACTACATGAATATCTGAATTAGACTACAGTTTAATGTATCACATTTTTAAAATTACTTATTTTATCAAGAACTGAACCATCCTCTTTACACATCCCACTCCTGCCACCATAAAGTTACTCCTCATTCACTAGTGTTAGGTGGATGTCTGCATTCAAGTCCCATTTAATCTATCCATCTTTTGATTGTTTTTCCTACCATCTTCCATCTTAATATTGGCTTCCTGCTTTCTTGATGATGTAGGAAGAATTCACCTCTAGTTAAATCTCCCTCTTCGGAGTATTGCAGGGATTCTGAACTAAGAATCAAGTGTCACACTAAAATATATTTTAGATTTCCATTAATGTATCTTATGATTTTTTTCTACATCACCCATCTTTAGATCGGCTCCCTGCTCCAGGGTTTTCAGCGTTCTGTGCTTCCAAAGCAGCTCTACTCATGTACAGTGATGCGCTACGCATGGAGATGAAGAAATGGGGTGTGAGGATATCTGTCAATCCCACTGCTGCCACCAAAAATATTCATTATCATTGCATGAATGTTTGACTCATACTTTACTTTAATAATGTGATGTTTTTTTTTTAATTCTCATCTTTATTAACAATGGAACCATCCTCTTTGCACATCCCACTCCTGCCACCATAAAATTACTCCTCTTCACTAGTGCCAGATGGATGTCTGCAGTCAACTGCCCTTTAATCTCTCCATCTTTTGATTGTTTTTCCTACCACCTACCATCTTTATATTGGCTCCATCCGCTCTTGATGTCACACAGAAATATGTTTTAGATTTGCATTGACCCATCTTCTGATTTTTTTTATCACCCATCTTTAGATCGACTCCCTGCTCCAGGGTTTTCTGCAGTCTGTGCTTCCAAAGCAGCTCTTTTCATGTACAGTGATGTGCTCCGCATGGAGATGAAGAAATGGGGTGTGAGGGTGTCTGCCAATCCCACTGCTGCCACTAAAAATATTTTCACTAGCATTACATGAATGTTTGAACTAGACTCCGATTTGATAATGTACATGTGATGTTAATTTTTTTTAGCTCTCATCTTTACCTGCTGTTGAACCATCCTCTTTGCATATCCCACTCCTGCCACCATAAAAATAACTCCTCATTCACCAGCGCCAGATGGATGTCTATAGTCACTTCTCAATAGATCCATTCATCTTTTGATCGTTCTTCCTTCCATCTACCATCTTTATATGGGCTCCATCCACTCTTGATGTCACACTGAATTATCTTTTGATTTTTTTCTTTACCATCCCTGTATCTAGATCGACTCCCAGCTCCAGGGTTTTCTGCGTTCTGTACTTCCAAAGCAGCCCTACTCATGTATAGTGATGTGATATGCATGGAGATGAAGAAGTGGGGTGTGAGGGTGTCTGTCAAACCCACTGCTGCCACTAAAATTTATTCAATACCTTTCCATGAATGTTAGAATCAGACTGTACATTGATAATGTGATTTGGGGTTGTGTATTTTTGTATTTGTTTTTTTTATCTCTCATCTTTGAACCATCTTTTTTGCGCATCCCACTCCTGCCACCATAAGATTCCTCATTCACTTGCACAACAAAAATGCCAGCACTTGATTACTCTTTAACCACCTTTCTTTTGATTGTTTCTTTACCATCCCCCATCTTTCTATTGGTACCCTGCGCTCTTGATGGTTTACTACTCATGGAAATGAAGAATTCACCTTGGGTTTAGATCCCCTCTTCGGAGTATTTTGCAGGGATTCTGAACCAAGTACCAAGTATCACACTAAAATACATGTATGTTTTAGGTTGACATTAACCCATCTTTTGTTGTTTAACCATTCTCCATCTTTAGATCGACTCCCTGCTCCAGGGTTTTCTGCGTTCTGTGCTTCCAAAGCGGCCCTTCTCATGTACAGTGATGTGCTACGCATGGAGATGAAGAAATGGGGTGTGAGAGTGTCTGTCATCGAACCATCAGAGTACAGAGCTAGTAAGTAATTTTCATATTTCAACATACATTCAGGGGGATGCTGGAGGGGCTGAGGAAGCTTCTTAACGCCTCCAGTTATAATAGTAGGTGCAAAGAATGTGAAAGACAGATTTTAGTGTTAAACGTCAAAATTAAACTGTGCATGACGTAACAGCTGAACAGAATTGGGAGTAAACATGAAATTGATAACCATACTCTCTGCCATTTGCCTTGGATTCATATTAATATTTACCTCATGTATGTTTGAGAAAAGTTGCCAGCTTGACCAATATTTTGACCCTTACATGGGAAATGGAGAGAATTATGATTGGAGTCACAAAAAAGGACAGAATTAGAAACCAAGATCTGAGGATGAAAACAGCAGTTCAAGATATTGTAAAAGAAATAAAATCAAGGAAATGGAGATGGACAGGGCACTTTAGCAAGAAGAGGAGATAGCAGATGGACACATAAAATAACGGATTGGACCCCAAGGCAACACACCAGGAGAAGAGGCAGACAAAGCAGGAGATGGATGGACGACCTCAAAGAATTCTGTGGTGTCACATGGAAAAGAGTAGCACAAGATCGAAAGAGATGAAAATTGATGAGGAGGCCTTCCTTCAGCTGTGGAGTGAAACAGGCTAGATAGATAGATAGACATGGGAAATGTACTTACATCAGTGAATCCCAGAGGCAAATGCATATGCATGTATGATATAATTTCAAATTTACTGATTAAATGATTTTTTAATACCTGATTTTTCTATTTTTCTAATTCCCACAGCATTCAACAAAGATGGTAGATT